>CM032329.1:28167365-28471338 GCA_019022515.1 Quercus aquifolioides
ATCAATCATAGCAATACAGAGAATGATAATCAAGTAAATATCAATTTTTAACTTGTAAACCATTTTGGAGGAAGATTTTATTAACAAGATTAAGTTGAGAATTATCAACAACTTTATCAAAAGAAGAGCCTGTTGATTGGATAATTTCCATCTTTGAGCTCATCTTGTTCATTATCAGACATATTATGATCAATATTTTTATCAATTTTTAACAATACCAATTCTTGTTTAAGATTATTGTTATCATTTTTAATGCTTTTAAATTAAATTCATGTTTTAATTCACTTATCTCTTGTTTAACAATATTAATTTCTTGTTGTAAATCATTGACAGTCAAATCTTTGGATTTCTTTTTATTAAATCTTTCTAAAGTTTCTTCAAAACTTATCGTTGATTTAAGTTTTTTACTAGTTTCATATTTTAATAAGTTTTTCTTAAACTTATCCAAATATTCTTTTTATAATTCAGGGTTTTCAATTTGACCAATCAATTTAACCAACAAACTTTCATTTTCTTCACCTTTGGTGAGAACATTAACATATTTAATAACATTGCAACAGGAATCTCGACAACCAATTTTAATATTAGGTGAATCAGAAGAATCATCAGTAGAATGATAGCAAGAATCAGATGAAGAAGAAAAATCATCTTCCAAAGAATTAGACGAATTGGTTGATTCAAGGATTCTAAATAATTTTTTTTGATCTTTATCATCAATGTTTAACATGTTAAACTTATTTTTTAACTTACCAGGTTTCTGTTTACAATCTTTACTAAAGTGTCCAGGTTTACCACAATTAAAACATTTACCTTTACTTGATCTTTGTTTATCATATTTTTTAGAAACATTTTTCTTTTTAGCATAAAAATCATTAAAATTAGTTCTGTATTTTTTATGTTTTTTATGGCTATAATTTTTGTGACTTTTATCATGTTTCTTACCCTTTTGCCTGGAGGGAGCAATAGGGGGCAAACCATATTGTTCACAAAAATTACCCATTTCATATTTAGTTTTTCTTTTATTTTTTTAATTGGTGTTTTAACAGTTTTTCATCATTGCACATATTAATACCAAGGTTTTTAATAGTGCTTAAAATATCACCATAAGTAAATTATCATAATCAATGGAATCATTTTTACCAATTTATTCTTATTTTACCTTATGAGCAAAGATAGGAGGCAGACCGTCAATAAACTTTTCTTTCCAATAAGGCTTGTAACAATCTTTCCGATGCATAACTCTGGAAAGGAAAACATCTTGATACCATCTGTAATTAGACATAGTAGGACAACTCAAATTATTTAGCAAATTAGAAATTTGAGACGAAACATTAGATGGAGTACCAACAAAATGTTTGATAATAGTATAAATCAAGGTGTTGACACCATCAGGAATACCTCGACCAATACGTTCATCAAAAATAGACAAACTTTCATCATTCTTTTTAACAGCATATTTAATAGAATCTTTGGATTCTTTTGTGAGATATGAACCTACCAACCACGAAGAGTACTAGAAAAACCAGTAGCAAGTAAATCAACAATTTCAGGCTGGTCAAAATCATGATTATTTTGGTAAGCAATACCAACCATAGACATGTGTCCCATTTTATTAATAATTTCTTGTTCAGAAAAACCATCAATATTCCATTCATAAATTTTATCAACAGAAATAGAAAACTGAGTTTTAAAAGGTCTTTCTTCAAATTGCATATCAAGAGGAGTAGGTTTTGAATACCAATTTTTTGTAAAAAACATGGGTTTGGAACTTCCAACAAATCTTTTAATTTCTGGTAAATCATCATTAAAAATATTTTTTGCAGAAACAGAAGATACAGTATCAGAATCTGTAGTTACTTCAGAAACAATTTCTTTTTCATTCCTTGAAATAGTGCAAGCAATATTTGTAGAAGTACCCTCAGTTTTAACTTTTAAATCATCAAGCATTTTCTCAACAATTTCAAGAGTTTTAGATTGGGAAGTTTTAAACTTAAATTTGTTATCATGACTGGGTAAACTGATCAAAGGTTCCTCAATCTTGATAGAAACAGGTTTTTCAACAGAAACAGTTTTTTCAACAATTTTTTCTTCAATACGGTCAAGTTGTTGACCAATAACATGCAAAGATTCATTAGTAAAATTGTTTTGTTCAATAAGACTAACAATGGGAGTTTGATCATCAGCAATTTTGAAAGGAGAGGCTTTAACATTAGTCTTCTTACTAGTAGTTATCAAAATTGTCTCAAGAGGTGGATGACTAGATCTAACAGTTGTTTTATCTTTTTTAACAAAATTTGATTTCTTTATCACGTTCAAATGATTTTTTGAAACTTCATCTTTTGAAACATAATAATTTTCAAGGAAATCAAAAAACAAAATATGTTTTTTCAATTGATTCATTTTCTCTAACCATTTTCTTTTAACACGGTCTTTTTCAGACTGAGCAAAATTATTTTGGAAATATTTTCTTTTATTTCTGTTTTTAGCAAGCATGAATTCATCATATAGGGAAACCAAATCAATTTCAAAGTTTTCATTCAAAACACTTAAAACTCTTAATTGGTTTTGGTAAACAGGATTTTCAATAGGAGGAAAATCAGAATCAGATGGACAAATAGATTTAGTATCATCTTCTTCTTCATTAGCAGTTTTGCTATATGGAGAGGAAGCTTCAGGTTTAGTGGAATAGTAAACAGAGCTAATTTGAGTTTTATCACTTAAAACACCTTTTAATTTTAAATCAGTGGGTTTTTCAAAACTCTTTTGTAAAAATTCATTGAGATCTTGATCTCTTTTTGAAATACTTTCAGATCCAGCAAATTCATTGATCCTCAAGGGTTGATTGTTTTGAAAGTTTTGAAAACTTATTTTAATAGTACCATCAAAATATTGTTGAATATGAGTGAGTTCTAGCTCATCAAAAACAGGTTTAGCAACAAGGGATTCTTGTTCCAACAACCATTCAGTGGGAAGCTTAACGTCTTGCCATTGAATCATTTTTGGAACTTGAACTTTAGCATCAGGAGTTGAACATGTGATTAACATTGTTTTACCATAAGGTTCTTTGTTAATCTTAGCACCAGGATTTAACTGAGTACCCAAAAGTCTGTAATAAATACGATAAATCAAAGCAAAAGGTTTACTACCTTCTTCCATGTGATAACCAGATGAAGCAATATTCAAAGTCAAAGCTTTAACAATATTAGGATCATCCAAAGTAAGAGTAATATCAGGATAACAGTTGAAATAAACAGGACCATCATACAAAGAAGCAGTAATCATACCAAAAATGTATCTTTAAAGTGCTTAAATCTAGCATCTCTTAAACACATGAGAACAAAAGCATTTATTCCTTTTCTAGTGAGTGGTTTAACAGCAACTTGAACCATACCAATATGCAAATAACTAAGTTTTTTTAGCAAAGAAATCATTAATATTTCTCATAGAAAAAAAACAACATTTTTCACGAGTTTTTGAAATAGAGAATATTTGTTCAACAGTTCTTACTTTGTAAATAGGATGAAAAGTACTTTCAACAAAACTAGTCTTATAAATAGTTTTAGTATCAACTCTAGGAATATTCCATTTCTGGAAATCAGGAAGCTCATGATCTTCAACAGTGTGATCTTCTTCATTTACAATATCAAGAGGACAACCAGTCCTGGAGCTGACAGAGGAGTTGGATCTCCACAACTTATCCATTCTATCCTAGGTTCAACACTCAATTATCATGTTTTTCTCACAACCATTGCATTTCCTAACACATACCCTAAGCAACCTTATACCTCTCACATGCCCTACACACCCTCTTTTGGCTTAAACGGGCCTTACAGTTAGGTTTTGGGAATTCACTTTACGTCTAGGGTGGCGCCAATGACAGTAAGAAGGGAACACAACAACGGAGTATCAAAGTTTCGGGTAGACACAGACAAGATACAAAGACACAACAACACTATCACCGACCAAAAAAGAATGGCTCTGATACCAAAACGGGGGAAGGGGGACGCACAGCTGAAGGGAAGAGTCGGAAGCATAGTATAATATAGTGAAAGTAATGTAAGATACCTTGGATAAAGAAGGGAACACAACAAAGTGAAGCAAAGCATGAACTTTGGTACTCCGTTGTTGTGTTCCCTTCTTACCATCGTTGGCGCCACCCTAGACATAAAGTGAATTCCCAGAACCTGACTGTAAGGCCCGTTTGAGCCAAGAGAGGGCGTGTAGGGCATGTGAGAGGTATAGGGTTGCTTAGGGTATGTGTTACAAAATGCAACGGTTGTGAGAAAAACATGATAATTGAGTGTTGAACCTAGGATAGTATGGATAAGTTGTGGAGATCCAACTCCTCTGTCAGCTCCAGGACTGGTTGTCCTCCTAATATTGTAAATGAAGAAGATCACACTGTTGAAGAACATGAGCTCCCTAATTTCTAGAAATGGAACATTCCTAAAGTTGATACTAAAACTATTTACAAAACTAGTTAGGTTAAAACTACTTTTCATCCCGTTTACAAAGTGAGAACTGTTGAACAAATATTTTCTATTTCAAAAACTCATGAAAAATGTTGCTTATTTTCTAAGAGAAATATTAATGGTTTCCTTGCTAAAAAACTCAGTTATTTGCATATTGGTATGGTTCAAGTTGCTATTAAACCACTTACTAGGAAAGGAATAAATGCTTCAGTTCTCATGTGTTTAAGAGATGCTAGATTTAAGCACTTTAAAGATAGCATTCTTAGTATGATTACTTCCTCTTTGTATGATGGTCCTGTTTATTTCAACTGTTATCCTGATATTACTCTTGCTTTGGATGATCCTAATATTGTTAAAGCTTTGACTTTGAACATTGCTTCATCCGGTTATCACATGGAAGAAAGTAGTAAACCTTTTGCTTTGATTTATCGTATTTATTACAGACTTTTGGGTACTCAGTTAAATCCTGGTGCTAAGAATCATAGAGAACCTTCTGGTAAAACAATGTTAATCACATGTTCAACTCTTGATGCTAAAGTTCAAGTTCCAAAAATGATTCAATGGCAAGATGTTAAGCTTCCCACTGAATGGTTGTTGGAACAAGAATCCCCTGTTGCTAAACCTGTTTTTGATGAGCTAGATCTCACATATTCAACAATATTTTGATGGTACTGTTAAAATAAGTTTTCAAAACGATCAACCCTTGAGGATCAACGAAGGAAGACATTCTTTTGCTGGATCTGAAAGTATTTCAAAAAGAGATCAAGATCTCAATGAATTTTTACAAAAAAGTTTTGAAAAACCCACTAATTTGAAGCTAAAAGGTGTTTCAAGTGATAAATCTCAAATTAGCTCTGTTTACTATTCCACTAAACCTGAACCTTCCTCTCTATATAGCAAAACTGCTAATGAAGGAGAAGAAGATGACGCTAAATCTGTTTGTCCATATGATTCTAATTTTCCCCCTATTGAAAATCCTGTTTACAAAACCAATTAAGAGTTTTAAATGTTTTGATGAAAACTTTGAAATTGATTTGGTTTCCCTATATGATGAATTCATGCTTGCTAAAAACATAAATAAAAGAAAATATTTCCAAAATAATTTTGCTCAGTCTGAAAAGACATGTTAAAAGAAAATGGTTAGAGAAAATGAATCAATTGAAAAAACATATTTTGTTTTTTGATTTCCTTGAAAATTATTATGTTTCAAAAGATGAAGTTTCAAAAAATCATTTGAATGTGATAAAGAAATCAAATTTTGTTAAAGAGATAAAACCATTGTTAGTCTAGTCATCCACCTCTTGAGACAATTTTGATAACTACTAAAGAAGACTGATGTTAAAGCTCTCCTTTCAAAATTGCTGATGATCAAACTCCCATTGTTAGCTTATTGAACAAAACAATTTTACTAATGAATCTTTGCATGTTATTGGTCAACAGCTTGACCGTATTGAAGAAAAATTGTTGAAAAAACTGTTTCTGTTGAAAAATCTACTTCTTTGAAAAACCTGTTTCTGTCAAAATGAGAAACCTTTGATTAATTTACCCAGTCATGATAACAAATTTAAGTTCAAAACTCCCAATCTAAAACTTTTGAAATTGTTGAAAAAATGCTTGCTGATTTAAAGTTAAAACTGAGGGTACTTCTACAAGTACTCATACTGCTTGCACTATTTCAAGAAATGAAAAAGAAATTGTTTTGATGAAAACACAGATTCTGAACATGTTTCTTCTGTTTCTGCAAAAAGGTTTTTGAGGATGATTTACCAGAAATTAAAAGATTTGTTGGAAATTCCAAACCCATGTTTCTTACAAAAAATTGGTATTCAAAACCTACTCCTCCTGATATGCAGTTTGAAGAAAGACCTTTTCAAACTCAGTTTTCTGTTTCTGCTGATAAAATTTATGAATGGAATATTGATGGTTTTTCTGAACAAGAAATTATTAATAAAATGGGACATATGTCTATGGTTGGTATTGCTTACCAAAATAATCATGATTTTGACCAACCTGAAATTGTTGATTTACTTGCTACTGGTTTTTCTGGTACTCTTCGTGGATGGTGGGATTCATATCTCACAGAAGAATCCAGAGATTCTATTAAACATGCTGTTAAAAAGAATGATGAAGGTTTGCCTATTTTTGATGAATGTATTGGTCGAGGTATTCCTGATGGTGTCAATACCTTGATTTATACTATTATCAAACATTTTGTTGGTACTCCATCTAATGTTTCATCTTGAATTTTGATTTGCTAATAATTTGAGATGTCCTACTATGTCTGATTACAGATGGTATCAAGATGTTTTCCTTTCCAGAGTAATGCATCAAAGATTGTTACAAGCCTTATTGGAAAGAAAAGTTTATTGACGGTCTGCCTTATCTTTGCTCATAAGGTAAAACAAAATTAATTGGTAAAAATGATTCCATTGATTATGATAATTTAACTTATGGTGATATTTTAAGCACTATTAAAAAACTTGGTATTAATATGTGCAATGATGAAAAACTGTTAAAACACCAATTAAAAAATAAAAGAAAAGCTAAATATGAAATGGGTAATTTTTGTGAACAATATGGTTTGCCCCCTATTGCTCCTTCCAGGCAAAAGGGTAAAAAACATGATAAAAGTTACAAAAATTATAGCCATAAAAAACACAAAAAATACAGAACTAATGATTTTTATGCTAAAAAGAAAAATGTTTTTAAAGAATATGATAAACAAAGATCAAGTAAAGATAAATGTTTTAACTGTGGTAAACCTGGACATTTTAGTAAAAATTGTAAACAAAAACCTGGTAAGTTAAAAATAAGTTTAACATGTTAAAATTGATGATAAAGATCAAGAAGAATTATTCAGAATCCTTGAATCAAACAATTCGTCTGATTCCTTGGAAGATGATTTTTCTTTTTCATCTGATTCTTGCTATCATTCTGATGATTCTTCTGATTCACCTAATATTAAAATTGGTTGTCGAGATTCCTGTTGCAATGTTATTAAATGTTAATGTTCTCACTAAAGGTGAAGAAAATGAAAGTTTGTTATTAAATTGATAGGTCAAATTGAAAACCCTGAATTACAAAAAAATATTTGGATAAGTTTAAGAAAAACTTATAAAAGATGAAACTAGTAAAAACTTAAATCAACGATAAGTTTTGAAGAAACTTTGGAAAGATTTAATAAAAGAAATCCAAAGATTTGACTGTTAATGATTTACAACAAGAAATTAATATTGTTAAACAAGAGATAAGTGAATTGAAACATGAATTTAAAAGCATTAAAAATGATAACAATAATCTTAAACTAGAATTGGTATTGTTAAAAATTGAAAAAAATATTGATTATAATAAGTCTGATAATGAACAAGATGAGCTCAAAGATGGAGATGAATCTAGTTAACAGGCTCTTCTTTCTGATAAAGGTATTGTTGATAATTCTCAACTTAATCTTGTTAATAAAATTCTTCCACCAAAATGGTTTACAAAAGTTAAAATTGTTGTTTCACATGATTATCATTTCTCTGTTATTGCTATGATTGATTTTGGTGCGGATATGAATTGTATCCAAGAAGGATTGATTCCTTCAAAATATTTTGAAAAATCAGTTGAAAGATTGGTTTCTGTTAATGGTTCTCAAATGAAAATTAAATATGAATTGAACAATGCTCATGTTTGCCATGATAATGTCTGTTTCAAGATTCCTTCTGTTCTTGTCAAAAACATGACTGATAAAGTGATTCTTGGTCTGCCATTTATAAATGCTTTGTATCCCTTTCTTGTTGAACATGATGGAATTACTATTGATTCTTTTGGATAGAAAGTAAAATTCAAATTTGCTTGAAAGCTTGAAATTGATATTAATGATGCTTTATATCAGATTCATGCTAAAACCAATCATCTTGACTTCCTCCAACAAGAAGTTAAACACCATGTTAATCCATCTTATGTAAAAAACTTTCCTACTGATGTGATTACTTAAGAACCAAGAATGGATTTTTGCCAATGTTTCACAAATGCTTTTGAAGGTAACACTCATAGTGCCAAATTGCTAACTATTACCAAATATCCTAACATTCTCAATGATTCTTTGCAGGAATCAGGCAATGATGCGTGGATAAATACCACTAATAAGTGGGATAATAATAATATTTATATTTATACCACTAGTAAGTGGATTATTATGGCTTCCTCAGTAGAGAGGAAAAACAAGGAAAAAGCTCCTGCATAGGACTATTCTCAAAACAAAAGGCTCCCAGCGGGACAACCTTTTGAAATGCATGAAGGCGCTTCTTTTGGGGAAAAACCTAGCAGAGCAACATCCCTTTAGGGATATGTCCCAGCTGTAATGACATATTCCAGTGGTGATATCACAATTGCTTTACAGGAAGTCTTATTCATATCTTTACAATTTCATAATGGAGTCTATAGTGAATTACCAGATTCCATAAAATTTATTCTTGATAATCTCTATGCTGCCTTTACTAGAGACCACCGCTCCCTGTTTCAAAAAACCCTTGAACGGTTTTAGACCCCTTAAAACACAACCAAATTGAGTAGCCTAGTTAATTAGCCAAGTTGTTACTTAGTCAAATTAAGCAATTCTAGGTCAAAACAATCAAACAATCATATCAAGAATATAAAGCAGCGGAATAATAAATAACACAAGATATGGTCACCCAGGAAACCACACCGGTAAAAACTTGGGGAGGATTTGACCCATCGATCCTCAAGGCAAAACAGAATTCACTATGAAAGAATCGAAGTTCATACAAAAGGACTTACAAGCTCCCCGCTCGACTTCCTAATGCTACCTACCAGTAGAACTTACTGACATGACCCCGTGCAAGCTCCGAATCCACGGACTCCTTCTTTCTTGAATTCTTCAATCAGCTACAAGCACCCACACTTGTTATTCTTTAAGCTTCAATGGTAGCAACCGAGTTGATCATCAAGATGTTGAAGTAATCTCTACCTCGAAAACCCTAAGCTTTGTGTAAAGGAAAGCTCCTCTAGATCTCACAAGAGATTTACACAAAACAGCAATGTATGAGCAACAATACAACTGGAGCAACTCTGAAAACGTGGCTAGGGTTTTGCCTTATATACCTAGGGCAAAAACATAAAACCCTAAACGTTTAATGAGTTAGGGCTGAGTTGGAAATTCTGCAGAAAACGCATCTGGTCCGTGATTCGATTGATCGAGCCTTTCCTTTGATCGATCGAGCCAGACCGAAATGCCCCAATGCATCTGCAGTCACTCGATTCCAACTTTACAATATTTTATCAACTTTGAGCAAGCCTAAACAAGACTAAACACATTGTTTTGATCATGGTTTGCCAACATTACACATTAGAGTTCTAAATACATAAAATCCTAAATCTTTAGAACCTAACAACCCTCAAAGCTCTCGAAATCCACCTTGTTAACCTTACTGCTCAAAATGAGGCTTATATGACCCACTATGTCAATCTTATCTCAGAAAACAACCCTGTTTCAGAAAATGACCTTGTTACAGAAAATAATCTTGTTTCCGAAAATGAGCCTCTTAGAATCCGCCTTGAAGCCTACATCAGTCAACTCTTTGGCAAAGAGGATATGCATTCAAAGGATAATAAAATGACTACAATGGGCACTGATTATGCTAGATTGAGCCTTAAGACTCAATCTATATTAAGAAGTGTTTTTTCCAACTTGCCATCAGATATACAATCTCGTATTCTGAGAAGCAAGGCTATGTTTAGGTCTTTCAACCTATGGTTCAAATGTTTCAAGAAACTTGTTAGAGCCATTATTCTTGATCTTGATGAACTAGATGAAGGTGATAACGTGTTTATCCAGCTAGAATGGGAAGAACACTTTGGGAGTACTCTCAGAGCGTATGAAAAGAAACACCCATTTCCTGGTCTCTTAATTAATTATGATGATGGTTCATTCGTTGTTGATGATGATGATGATGATAGGGATCCTAACTGGCTTTCCCAAATGTTTGAATATGGCTTTATTAGGTTCTTAAAATTAACAAGCCATCACCAAGCCAGCCAGCTTCCACAAATTATTCAGGATGCTATTAAAAGATTCATGAGTCCTTTTGTTTCCATCAGATGCTGGAGCACTTTGCAAAAGTGGGAAAGAGATAACTGGATGAATGTCTAGCCTTCAAAGCATCTCATTCTCATCAATGGACATACTCACCAACAACAATGGTTTGAAAGAAATTCTCAATTGTCCTTTAATGATCCTTATGCTCTTGCAGAATGTTGGAGAAATTATTTTAATAGCCAAATTATTGAGGTTGCTTAGAATCTATTTCATAGGAAGCACAGATAGAATTTCTATTTTTGGTCCCAGACCATATGCTGATGCCATTGCTCAATTGCAGATAGTTGATCATCGTAATCTAAGAAGTCTTCTCATCCCGAAAAGAACTCCGGTGCTTAATCCAATTTTATATTGTGGATTCTGTAATCAATATGCTATTTACCATGAACATGAATGTGATACTCCACAAGGTCCTTTTGATCCTTTTGATGGCTATCCATCCGATGCTCCTTCCATTGATTAAATGTGTGGCCACCTTAGGCTACTGTTAAAGCACTACTGTTTTGAAATTCTTGTTCTCACTGATAAAGTTACTCTCTCATGCTACTCCTGATCTTGCAGTTGACTGATGGTTGATTTCTCTATTTGTCTAGCTTGCACAATGGCTAAAAATGTTGCAATATTCAAAAAAGCTATGATGAAGTCCTTGTGTAATCCCATGCGTCTGACAAGCCCTTAGGAATAAAGATATTCCTTAAGGATCATGATGGGTTTCTTGAAAAGATGAAGGGAATCCACTCACTTTGGATTTGTCATGTTCCCATATTTTGGTCTTGCCATGCTTTTTCCGACAAAGTCTACTCCCTAGTAAAGCTCCTACATCACTACTCCACTACATGCATAAATGAGTTTCTTTCGGCTTTTCTTTTGGCTTTTTGTCATTTCAAAGTCAATTAAATTCTTTGCTCCATGCATTGCTCCATGCGTCTCAAGCTTTCTTTGGTTTGGGAAATCAAACTTGGCCCCAATTATTGAAGATTTTGGGTCAAAAAGGAGAAAAAGTATTGTTCACCGATTACTGTTCACAGTTACTGTTCATGACACTGTTCACTCAGAATTTTTGCCTATTTAAGGGGGGTTGTCCCTTAAGCTTAAGTTAGAATTCTCTTCCCTAGAACTTCTTTCTTTTAGAAGCCATCTTTTGAGAGAGTTCCTTGCTCCTACTACCTTGCTCTTACTACTACTATCCCTACAAACCTTGTAACTAGGACTAGTTCAAGCTTTGTAATTGTTAACCTATTCTGAGATCTTGTATTTACTACTACTACTGTAAGTGTTTTGTTCTACTTTCAATAACAAGTATTTTCAGCTTTCAATTTACTATATTACTTGTTGCTACCGCCACCTTGGACGGATTACCGCCATCTCGGACAGTTCTAAATTGCTTTCATTTACTTTGAATTATTTTGATATATACTGCTTGGCTGGTTCTACCGCCTTATTATTGTTCTAACTTATTTGCTTACATTACTTTCACTATATTATACTGTGCTTTCGACGCTTCCCTTCAGCTGTGCGTCCCCCTTCCCCCGTTGATATATGTATATATATATATATATAGATATATTAGGTGTTAAAAATAATTCATTACAATCATAAAAGTGTTAAAAACAATATATAAAAAAATCAACTAAAAGTGATAATTTAAAAGAAAATTGGATATAAGTATCCTACTAAAAGCAAAAACACTAAGGTAAAGGATGTTAAGTTATGGTTTTTTACATAACATTTATGTTGGCTTTATTCCATGACAAAAAGTGTTGTAATTTCACTAATTTTTTTCCTTGTATTTTATGGGATTTAATTGCAATGGGTTTAGTATTGAGTTGGTGAAGATTGCTCAAAACAGTTGATCTCGTGACTTGGCTTAGGGCTCAGCACCCACGAAAGGCCATATGAGGAGTACATCTGGAAGTTCAAGAGTCAACGTGTCTCGCAAGTAACTCATGACTTGGCTGACCCCACGAGTGACCCTCGAGATGCACTGACTAGTTGGATTTTAAGTGTGACCTTTCCTCTTCTTTACTCATACTATATACACCATCATTATCCACAAAATTGTGAGAATGCTATTCAGAAGAAAACCCTAGAAAGGTTTCTACGACTCCCACCTTGTTAGAGAGAGCTATACATCCTTAAGTGAGAAATTCTTGTAGTCTCTTCTCATTCCCTCTCCCACTGTTATACCTTGAGAGGAGATTTGTATCTAAACACAACTCACATATATTCAGAGTGTAAAGGGTGTTTTGGAGCTTGGGAAACATTGGGTATTTGCCAAAATAAGTCGGTGAGGCTTGGCCGATACAATCGAGTGGTATTGCGAGAAGTCCGTTGGTAAACTAGAGCATGGAGGGCTCAAGTACTTTGAGTAGATAAGGATTGGAAGGTCTTTTTGGTATCCTTGTTCTTTAACTTATTCACTAGTGGATCAATTCGACTTGGAGGGTCGTGGAGAGGTTTTTTGCTAAGTTCTTTGGTTTCCTCTTTGATAATACATCGCCGTATTATCTAGGGTTTGCTATTCTTTTATCCACTGCCCTTTCCATTTTAGCATTGCGCTTATTTGTTCATCCATGCAATTGTTGAGTGCTTAGATTGATTAATTTGCTAATCACGTATATTCTGCATTAAGTGTATTAAGCATAAAATTAATTAAGTAGTAATTAAGAATTAGGGGTCTAAACAAGCTATAGTGTTTTGCACTATTTGAGCTTTCACGTGGTATTAGAATGGGTACACTTGTTTTGGTTTAATTACCTAAGTGTGATCCTTGATCCTTTGTGTTAATTGCCATGGATAGTGTTTTGTGTGCTTCTTTGTCTGTTTTGGATATTGTTGATTGTAACATGCCATGTGTTTGTAAAAATGCCTCTATAATTGTTTATCATCATGCTTGTGATGTCATGTTACATAAATCTTTGGGTGGTGTTAAAATTCCAAACATCAAACTCTTGAAGAAATAGTCTTTAAAATTTCATGAAAAATTCAACAAGTTCATTTGCGAAAAGGATGATTTGATTGCTAAACTCAACGAATCCAAAAAAATTGGTTGAAAAGTATAAGAAACTTGTTGAACATTCTTGTGAAAAGTTGAAAGAGTTTGAATATTTGAATATGGACTTGGATGCTAAACTTGCTTTGTCTAACAAACTTGTTGATGATCTTAAATGTGAAAATGAATCTCTTAAGATGCATATCAAGTGTTTGATTGCTGAACCTATTGTTAAAAATGAAGAAAATATTTGTTGCAATCATGTTTGAAACCCGATTTTATGCCTATTGTGATTTCTACCTCTAAAGACAAATCGGTGTACATACCTCCACACAAAAGAAATCATAAAGTGGAGAGAAAGGCTCTTAAGCCAAATCCTTTGTTTAGGTCTCACCCTAGGAATTTGAATGGATCTAAGTTTGTTCCTACTTGCCACCATTGCGGTGTGATTGGTCATATAAGACTTCAATGTTCCATGTTGAAGAGAGAACAAAACAATGTTGCTAGATCCCTCCCTAAAAGGCCTAATGGACCTAGACACATTGTTTATCACCATTATGGTGCTTTTGGTCATTTAAGACTTCATTACTCTAAGTTTCAAGCTTTTAAAAGAATCAAAAGAAAAGAGAAACTTGAGTTTTTTGGAAGTTGTGCTTTGCAAGCTAAACCAGATTTGGATGAAAATGGTAAGTTGTTGAAGCATGTGGTTAATGCTCTTAGCTCCTTGTCTATGTGCATCTCCGTTTCTCATTCTTCCAACCCTTGTCTCTCTTCTCATAAGACACTCACTCCAAACAATTGTTCCGTTTGGGTGAGAAATAGTTCCTATGATTGAGCTTTTGCTTTTTTGGTTCTTGATCTAATTCTTTCAATCTTTATAGAACTCTTCATGCATTGAATGTTATATCGTCATGCATTTGTGCATCTTGCATTTCTTTATATGTATTGTTTTTGCTTTTGATCTTACTTTTATGCTTTTGTTTTGTGTGTGTAAAAATCCAAAACCACAGAAAAAGTACAAAATTCAAAAAATTTGCTCATATATGTTTGAGCACATATCACATGTAGAGTTTGGCCTAATACCTTTGTACTAATGGTGTAGTGAATTTACATGTATGCACCTATATTGAATGTGAGTGAAATCTAGAAATCTATGTTTGATAGTTGTAAATAGATCTTCAAGCTTGTCATGAATTTCTAGCCAATAGTCTTGATTGATCTTGATACATGCATAGACTTGATCTTATATATCTCCCCACATTTAATTTTCTGTCAAAAAGCTCTTTAAACGTCAATCTCTAAAAAAAGAAAAAAACTGAAAAAGCTGAAAAAGCCTTGCTTTAAAAACTAGTTAGACTAGGAAAAGGTGGAGCAAAATGTATTCATAATGTATGATGCCAAAGCCAAAGTATTACTCTTCAAAGAAATATAAAATATTTCATGGCATCGATGCTCAAAAATTGAGTTGTGTTAATCAAAAAGTATGAAAAATGGAAGCCAAATAAAAATCTTTCAATCAAGTAAACACTTTGGTGAGGAGTCATATACGTTCATTTCAATTCATGAGATAGGTTTCTTGACTTTGTGTTATTTGTATATGACTTGATTGAATTGATCATTAGAGTTTCATGCTAGACTATGGACTAATTCATACTTGATACTCACACACAACACAAAAGTCTAATGCTCAATGAATATCTATTTCATTTGTGTGATTGTACATGTCTAAATGTGATGTGTGTGTGCTTAACCATATCTGGATCCAATCAAAAATATTTTTGATCATTCTATTTGCTTTTGGAAGTGATTTGTATCACCCATGTTTTTCAAGGTTTTCAAGTTGATTTTGTGTGGGAAACATGATTTCTAGGTGTTTTCATGATTCATTTCACTAGTGATCTAAGTCCCAGTCTAGTTGCGAGTTTATTAAGTTTTTCAATTTTGGACAGAGAGTTTTGGAACTGCCTCGCAAGTGTGTTGCGACTTGAAACTGATCTGCGAAAATTTCGCAACTCGCTTGCTACTCAACTCTGAGTCCCCGAATTTTTCGCGACTGGTTCGCAAGGCAGTGACTTGTGAAATGCTTAGAATAAGCTTTTTAAAGGGTATTTTGTGGTTCTTTTGTTTGAAACTTCTCTCATCTTCTCCAAAACCCCTAAATCAAAGTTTTTACATCAAAACCCAACTAAATTCAAAAAAATTTCATTCCATTAACATCTCTAAGGTAATCTTTAACTCTTTTCATTGATTTTGATCATTAGATTATGTTTTTGGGGGGTTTTGTGTTTATAGTTGGGATTTTCTCAAATGGGGGTCGGAAACCTTAATTTTTGTCAAATTTTTTATATGGGATTTGTTTCTTTTGATGATTTGATCTGGATGTTGGCCCCTTATAGCAATTAGAACATGTATTGAGGATAGATTTCACCATGTTCATGCATTTCATTATATATAGGGTGTTAGTGTGCATACTAAGTGTTTGATGAAATGCCTCTTAAGCATTTTCTCACTCGTTTGGACTTTGATGAGTACCAAACTTTGGGGATGTTCATGTTTCCTCATTAGAAACATGTTTGGTTTATTGGTTGTGTATTTTACACACCTTACCCCACATGTGCATTTCTCATGTTTTGCTCATGGATTGCACAAAGCCACCTCTTACATATACCTTGTCACCCTTATCATGCCATGTTCTTTTTCATGCTCTTGCATCATTTTGATATTCTAGCATCCTTAGCATGTCATGTTTACTTTATACTTTGTAGCATTGTGTTTTTAAGGTGTTTTATCTTTTGGTTGAGCTTCATTTCTCTTTCATCTTGAACCCCATATGCATTTTTTCCCTTGATCCTATATTCTTTTCTTTCCCTCATTCTTATTGGCCCCTTTGTCTATTTGTGTCAAAAAAGGGGAGAGTATACTAGAGAGTCTGTTGGACTCGTGCACATTCGTAGAGGGAAAAATTCCATAAGGGAGATGCATATACCAAGGAGAAGAAGACAATTTTTTATGAGAAAACCTTGTTTTGTTTTACATTATGTTTGTTTTCTTGCTTTCTTTATGGTGCTTTGAGATACTTTTAGTATTTATGCTCTATTGTTCTCATCACATCGTGTTTATGTGTTGGACATGCATACATCCTTTAGCTATTGTGCTTTAATGATTGCATGTTCGAATGATCATTTGCTTTGCTAAGTGGTCATTGTAGTCATTTCCATATCACAGTTTGGTGTTTAATCAAGTTACTCATATGTTTCACATCATGTTTACTTGATTGCATTTTACTTATTACATTATACTTGTCCTTTATTACTTGCTTTACCTTAAGGGTCTAATGTGTTTTGTGCAAGTGTTTCAGGTTACAGGTTTATATGTTCCAAGTTCATCATAGGCTTTAGATTTACGCGTGAGTGAGTTTTGCCATTGTTCCTAAACTCACGTTTAAGTCTAGAGTCTGTTATAGGGTATTTTGTCATGAAATAGCCAAAAGGGGAGATTGTTAAGTTATGGTTTTTCGCATAACATTTATGTTGGCTTTATTCCATGACAAAAAAGTGTTGTAATTTCATTAATTTATTTTCTTGTATTTTGTGGGATTTAATTGTAATGGGTTTAGTATTAGGTTGGTGAAGATTGCTTAAGACAGTTGATCTTGCGACTGGCTCGCGACTCAACACCTGCGAAAGGCCATGTGAAGAGCACATGTGGAAGTTTAAGAGTCAGCGTATCTTGTGAGTAACTCGCAACTTGGCTAACTTGTGAGTGACCTGCGAGATGTACTGACTAGTTGAATATTAAGTGTGACATTTCCTCTTCTTTACTCACACTATATATAACCTCATCGCCTACAAAATTATAAGGAGGCTATTAAGAAGAAAACCCTAGAAAGGCTTCTACAACATCCACCTTGTTAGAGAGAGCTACTCATCCTCAAGAGAGAAATCCTTGTAATCTCTTCCCCTTCCTTCTCCCATTGTTATACCTTGAGAGAAGATTTGTAACCAAACACAACTCATACCTATTCAGAGTGTAAAAAGTGTTTTGGAGCTTGGGAAGCATTGGGTATTTGCCTAAATAAGCCGGTGAGACTTGGTAGATGTAATCGGACAATATTGCGAGATTTGGGAAGCTAGTGAAGACAAAATTTTGAGAATTCCATTGGTAGTTGGAGCTTGGAGGGCTCAAGTACTTTGGGTGGATTAGACTTGGATGGTCTTTTTGGTATCCTTGTACTCCAACTTATTCACTAGTGGATCATTTTGGCTTGGAGGGCCATGGAGAGGTTTTTACACCGAGTTCTTCGGTCTTCCTTTTTGATAACACATTACCGTGTTATCTTGAGTTTGCTATTTTTTTACCCACTGCCCTTTCCATTTTACCATTGCACTTATTTGCTCATCCATGCAATTGTTGAATACTTAGATTGATTAATTTGCTAATCACGTATATTCTACATCAAGTGTGTTAAGCATAAAATTAATCAAGCTGTAATTAAGAATTGGGGGTCTAAACAAGCTATAGTATTTCGCACTATTTGAGCTTTCAAAGGACAAAGCTTAGCTCCAAAGCATTTTGGAGGAATCTCCTTCAATACACCACATGGAGATTTTTAAGACTATTTATGTGTATTATTTTAAAAAAGTCATAGAATTCATTAAAAAAATCATGTGACTAAAATTATATGTGAATGTTCTCTTCAATTACTATATAATGGATAAGAGGAAGATTGCTCCAAATTAGTGAATGCAAATTTTTTGTACCACTTTCTCTATTCCATTTTATGTTCTACCAATAAAAAGCTACCACATGTCAACATATTTAATTAAATCCTATATTTATGCCTGTTTCTTTTTCTTATTTCAGTTACCCAAAATAAATATATAGAAACCCAACAAACAACCACTACTCACATTTGTCGGTGCTGCTTGCCGATGCATTAACATTGCCGGTCATGGCCAACCATTGTCGCAATACAACCATCACACCATCACCACCAAAAAAATCCAAAACCAATCTCAAAGATCTACATTGGTAAAAACATGTCATACTAGCTAGCCCAAATTTATTTTTGGTAATAAAATATGAGTAGTAGCTTACTACAACAACGGCTACTAGTAACAGATTTTTGTAGCAAGCTACAAATTTTTTTTTTTAAAGATTTGGCACACCAGAGGTAGTAGGTTTTTTGTTGTTTGGTGCTAAAATAGTATTTTGGGTGTTTTAGCACATCCAACACTTATCATATACACACACAAAGCTAAGAGAAAATTGAAGTCTAATTTTATGCTACATGTCATTTTAATTTCTTAATTTTAATGCAAGTATTTATTACTCGTTGCAAAAATGGACGACCACAATAATATGTCCTATTGCTTTGGAATTCGGTAGTTTTATTAATTTTGAAAGACCTTTATTTATGGCAATCATGCGTAGGCTTTAAATTATATTATTATTTTTACTCATTAACTATGTATCACCCATCCAACCAAAGAATATTAATCAAATCGATACGGTGATACCAATCAAACTGAGCAATACGATGCAAATTATACCTGAAATAAAAGCATTAAAACATAAGTAGGAGGGGAGTTCAGAGCGACAAGATCATCCTCCATAGTAGCACTGTGTCTGGCAAGGGTATCAGCCACTGCATTGGCCTCTCTACAGTAGTGCTGCACCTGGGCATGGGAGATTTTACTGAGTAAAGCCCTGCAATCATCAACAAGAGGAGATAATCGTTTAGAATAGGCCGAGACCCCAGATATCATATTAACAATTAACAGAGCATCCATTTCAACAACCATAGCTGGCAGCTGCAGTTCAATATTGAGCCCATCCCTTAGTGCCCAAAGTTCCGTAGTAATGCTGGTGGCGAGACCAATGGATCTGGAAAAACCTTTTATCCAATCTCCATTTTGATTCCTGATAACACCACCCCCACCTGCCACCCCTGGATTGCCCATGGAGGACCCATCCGTGTTAAGTTTGGCCCACCCAAAGCTAGGTTTAGACCAAGAAACTTCCTTGATAATTCTCCTTGGTGTTTATGTATTATCCGACACAATGAGGTTGTGCTCAATAGCCTTGTTAAACACTTCCCGGTGAAGATGGTTACTAACCGGAGTGTTTTTGAAAATCCAGTTGTTTTTCTGAAGCCAGAGCTGCCAAATGGCTAAAAGAAAGAAAACTTCCCAAGAATACAAAGGGGAGGGGCCAGGAAACGAGTTGCAACAGTTCATATGGAGCCAAGTAGGCAAATCTGCACTGAAGAGGAGATGGGGATCCATAGGGAGGTTGCTGTGCTGCTAGAAGGACTTCGCTATAATGCAATCCCTTAGGACATGGAGGATGGATTCATGTGGGTCAAAACAGAGCATGCAAGCATCCTCCAGAGGCACTCCTCGGTGGGCAAGATTGCTGTTGATATGGAGACAGTTCCATAAGCATTTCCATAGAAATTTTTTTATCTTAGGATGTGTAATACTTCTAACTTATTTAAAACCATTTTAAGTCCTTAAAATTACTTCCAACTCATTCTATTAAAATCTTATTTGAAACCACTTATGATCCACTTAAAAATAATCCATTTTTTCTTACAAAAACTTATTATTAGTTCAAATATAAACTTCAATGCAAAAGTTTCATGTTCTAAAGATTTAGTTGTTCATATCCTATTTGGATTATGTAAACATGAAATAAATTTATTGGACCCTAATAACAAAAATTAAGTTAAGAAGTGACAAAATATTTTATATTTTTCACAAATAAAACAATCAATGATGAACAATCAACATACTCTACCAAATAAAATCCTAGTAAGACCTTTATAAAGAGTTGACAAAAAAATAAAAATGACTGCCAATAGCATTCAAAGTTACACAAAAATTTTAACATGCATATATTTATGATTATTTTTTTTAAATGTATCCATGCCGTGCATATGCATAAGATTATTGATTACATGTTAGCGCTCTTAATGGTCACATTTATAGTTTAAGCTAACAAGCAAACTTCATTTTAATATGGGTCTAAATCATCACATTTAAAAGTTTAAGCTAGCAACTAAACTTCATTTTCATATGAGTCTAAATTATACAGTGAAAATTGGCAACAACTTGGGAAGTTGAGGTCCAATGGAATGTGAAAGACAGTTAACTCTTTATGATATTTTGTGAGAGCGTCCACATCATAAGGCAAGAGGCCGACTTGCCCACGCCAAACTACGATAGGATGACATTAATCATCTATTTTTTTTATAAAAAAAATTAGAAAAATGGAAAAGTAAAAAGAAAAAGAAAAAAGACCGAATTTATTGCTTTTGGTCAAGTTCCCCTTCCATCATGATCAGGTTACGTCATTGTGTATGGTTTGTCACATCAGGCTTTAAGTTCTACAGTCGGCACCGACAAATACTGTTAAATTTGTAGTAGCCAAATAGTACAAATTTTCATTAACGTTATTCTGGTCGGGGTAAAAATGAAAATATATTATCAACAATAGCAGATTTTGGAGATAGTACGTGACCAAAGAAATGGCAAAGACAGTGAGTGCTACCAAACTTTCTCTCTTCTATTTTATCTTCTGCAACAGGCGACATTAAAACTGTGGACCTTGAGAGCCATGAAGAAGTGTGGGTCTCTATAGACTATAGAGTAATGTGATGTGTCATAAATAATGTCCATAAATATAATTGGTCACCTCTCACCCACCATTTAAACTTACCTCATATTTCATTAATTTATCTAAAACAACACGTGTACCTGGTCGACCGTGACAGTACTAGTACATTTTTTCAGTGGCTAAAATTATTTATCATTGTCAATTTTGCAATAAATTTAACGAAATGAAATTTTATTACTTAGGTGGAGTAGTATACACTATATACACAGCTTAAAATGCAGTTATGAATAAAAAAACCAATCAGTGTATTGAAAAATTTATATGTTTAAACGTTTAGAACAACTGATGTTTGTGCAATTAATCTTCTTTGTAACATCTCTCATTGAGATCTGCTAATTTTGCTAAAACTAAATTTTTTTTTGTTAAAAGTACTGTATATAAAAGTAAAAGTTGGCTGAAATAGTACAGTAAGACTCATGAATAGTATCAAAAAGTACAATAAAATCTATGAATAGTAGTAAAAATAAGTTGGCAAAAATAATTTTTGCCAAACGAATACTTAATTTTAAACATTTAATTTCAAAGTTCCTCAAATAGTACCAGACTTAGTACATTTCAAAATGTCCTCAAAAATAAATTGATGAAAAATGATAGGATTTACCATATGAAATTCCTAAACTTCTAAAATTAGCCAAATAGTACCGACAAAGGTATGAATTTTTTATTTTTTTTAATTTGAGTAAAGATAGGATCACTTGCAATATCTTCATAGCAGTAAAATTTGATTTCTCTAGTTTTCATTACTTTTTTTTTTTTAATTTATTTATTTACAGATATCTTTACCATAACCAAAATAATTTAGCCATGAGAACATTGCAAAAACTTTGGTTGTGGCAGTGATTAAATAAGGCATAACTTCAAATGTTTTTTTTTTTTTTTTTTTTCTGATTTTCTCAGTTTATTTTGTTCTCTACATGTCTGATTGTCTTAATATTTCAGGACTCGCAGGTGAACTCGATGGAATGCTAAGCCAATCTCGGCTTAGCAAAACATTCAAGGGAGAATATCAGAACTTAGAGGACTTGGCACATTGTGATGCTCGTTGCAGCTTTTAGGTTTTGAGGACATTTTGATAATTTTAGAAGTTTAGGAATTTCATATGGTGGTAATTTTAGAGGTTAGTTGGGAGCATTTTGGAACTTTTAGGGGTATTTTGATCATTTTATGGTTTATATACACACACACACATATATATATATATATTTTCATCTTGAAGTGACTAAGAATTTTAAAATTCTAAGGGGATAGATGTCATTCCAAATCCAAGGATTTCAGGATCTCAAACCTTGGTGGATTTGGCCTAAATCCAAACTCTTCCCTTTTTAAACTATTCAAAGAAAGTATTTAAATTTATCCACACAAATCTAAATGTGCAGGGTACAAATCCAGCTATTCAAAATTGCATCAAAATTAAAACATGTAGAAACACGTTAGAAGCATGCATATTAAGTATAGTAATGTTTTCCATATATTTACTACTTTTTAAATATTATGTTATAGATACGATAGAATTTAAACCTACTCCCCAAATCTATTATCTATTATTCGAAGAGAAGAAATTTTACCAATCGAGCCTTCATGTATACTGCTATTCTAATAACACGCTATGTCAGCATTATAGTCGTATACAAAAATGTTTGCCATATCAACCATTGTTATTTGCATATTGGTGGCATGGCATGGTAAGGGTAACTGTTAGGAATTTTTAAATCTCAAAGATTAAAGTCAAACAATTGATAGTTCATAGATAAAAATATTAACAAGCATTTATTATTAAAAATAAATAAATGAATAAATAAAAAGGAGAAGAAGAAGAGCTTTAGAGATGAATGCCCAATAATAGAAGATGAGATATACTGTGTATTGTCAAATACTATGCTAAAATAATAAAGTACTAACTTTTTGATATTTTAAAATAACATATTTTTAGAACACTTGATGCTAATGCTCTAAGGCATCTTGTTGACCAACTGTTGCACAAGAAACAATTGAGCATTAAAAAGTGAGGACTCCTATCAATCTAAATGGTCTAGAAGTAAAAAATTCAGCAGAAACTGTATAATTTGCATAGAACTACAACATACAAACTTCCTTCTATAAAATTTCGAGAAAATCTGTAAAAATTATTCTGATTTTGTTCTTGCAGTTTGAAGGGGTTCTATTAATAAACTCCAAAATAATCAGAGCCTGTTTTGTTTGAATAGTTGTGACATTAGTTACCCCAAGCCTTCCTTTGAATGATTGGGTTCTTTGGAATGTTGTGATTTTCTGCAAAAATTGCAATGAGAGATTTGAGGAACAGAAGGAAGGAACTTTTCGTTCTGTAGCTTGCCTTGGTATCATATTCTTTGAATCAGTCAATAAATACCAAAGCTACAACAGTAACATATGCAGTAGTAAAATTGCTAAGCCAAAACCAAAAGAGCAACAGTGGAAACAAACCTAAGGAAGTTGATGCTTACAAGATTACTTAATTCTGTACTTTTTGCAATGATCATGTGTTTTTTGATTTATCATCTTCAATGGTACGGGCATGCCTGATGTTGAAAATACCAGCGAGTCCTCGTCCCTTGGCAAGTTTTTCTAGCTCCTCAATCTTGTGTCTAAGAAGCTCAACTTCTTTAGTCAAATCATCATCTCTTTGCTTCATTGCCTAGATCAGTAGATAAACATGCACAAATTCCGGGTTAAGAACAGTATAGACAGATCTATTTCAAAGTTGATGATGACAGGCATAGATCCATGGTCAATAACCTGCTATCAAAAAAGTTACCAACCCAAGATTTCAACATCATGAGAAGAGCAAACACACATTATGGATCACTTCAAATTACAAACAAAGCCCATCAAATGAACAATACGTAATCAATCAATACAGGATAATCAGGAAAAGAAATATCTGCAACAATAAAATCGAAAATATCCCACATGGAAAGTACAGAAAGAAGTTATAGTTTTCTGGAGGCATTCCATTGCCTCGTATCTTCCTTGTAACATTTTGCCTATTAGATTTTACTCTCTATAATCAGTGCTAACAAGTCAGGCAAGATTCAAACTAATATATTTTAAATAGAATTAGTTGTGTTGTATATAGGACACTTCAATGCTGGTAACCAAGTGAGCATAGTGTATTAATTATATGAATTGGATATGATGAGAGAGAAAGAGAGAGAGAGATTTGGCCTAGATATGGTTAAGTTAAATGGAGTCTCTGTTGACCCTTCTGCTTAAAGATGCGAATATGAAACTTCATATTCCTTAAAGTTCATTAGATGGAACAAAAAGTTTTTTTTTTTTTTTTTGAGGTCCATATACTCGTCATGCCTAGCATTAAATAGGTAGGTTCTTTGGTGTCTTAATAATTCTATATAATCTTGCCCTTCAGAATATATTTCCATGCTTGTTCAACTTATTCAACCTAATGCATCCTAGTAATCTAATTAAAATAGAACTGAGGTCACCCAATATGTCAGACCAACTGCATGCAATGGTAGGTTCTTTGATGTCTTAATAATGTCGTATAATCTTTGCCCTTCTGAATATATTTCCATGCTTGTTCAACTTGTCACAAGGACATGCAACCTGATGCATCCTAGTAATCTAATTAAAATAGAACTGAGGTCACCCAATATGTTAGACCAATTAGATACAAGAGGACCTAACGAAATCTTCCAAAAACTCATCATTTACTTCCCACATTACACAAACGTTCTTCCAAACATGAATCACACATTACCAACAAAATAATTGAATAAATAAAAAATGCACAATGTGGAAGATTGAACTAAATGTCATCTGAAGGATACTTGAAGAATAGCAATGAAATAAAAAAACTCAGAAGGTCTGATTTGGAATATCCTATGTCAGAGAAAATAACAACACTTACCTGTAATTCCTGCTTGCGCAATTCCTCCTTTCTTGCTTCTGATCTGGAACTTCTTTGCACCTCAAAAATAACAGCAGCTCCAGCAACCTATAAAGATAACCAAGTAAATAAGTTTTTAAGTTTAAAATTGACTTAACGCATCAAGAAAGAAGTAAAATTGAGGCCATTCTCCCAAAATTGCTGTACAAACAAAGTTAATTTGTTGCAGGCCAGATGGAAGATCCCTTGGGCCAATTAGTCATACAGAGATATCTTTCTGATTACCATTTTATTTTATGGAAACGAAAAAAGAATAATATTTGGCTAAATCATATTTGTAAATTATCTAATCAGTCTTTTCCCCGAGTTGGACTTGCCAAATTTGTGGTCTTATATACCAGAAAGTAACACATTATATCCTACCATATTATGTCATTAAAACAAAGACATAGGACATGTTTTGGGCTTTAGGCCTGAAACTTTGGTTTTAGGTTGGAGAATTATAAAAACACAGTGCTTAAGGTTTGTTTTTGTATGGCTAAAATATTGTTTCTGTCCCTAAAGTTTGCATGAATTTCGTTTTCCGTCCCTAAGATATTTATAGTATAAGCTTCAAAACCATATAGGTGATAGGTTTTTCTTCAATTCAATGTGGCATGATGGCCCCACATATGACAAGCCCTTAACTTTCCAAAATTGAAAATCGCTCCAAAGATAGAAACCCGACTTTTCTTCCATGGCTGAATCACATAAGCATTTCCTAGCAATATGGTAAAACATCCTTCAAAAAGATCAACATATAAGAAAGGAGTTCCAGTTGATAATGTCACATTATGTAAATAGAGACTACCATGACATACTTTAGCAGAACCAGCACCATTCCTTCAACAGGCAAAATATCTACTAATTTAAGTCCGCTATTAAACAAGGCAAGTGCATCATCTGTGAATGCACAAATGATATGCAGAAGCATCTCTTGTAACATAGACAAGGGAATATTTTGTGACAATCTCAGATCACAAGCAGGAACTGGAAATTATTAGTACCGTGAAGATAAAGAGTTCCCCAAGAAGATCTGCAGCAGCTTGTACAGCTTTCTCCTCATTAAGTGGGCGTATTGCAGCATTAGTTGCCTGACCATAAATGCGTCTTTGCATTTTTGTTGTGAATCGATGATTTGCCTGATTCCATACCATAAGTAACATATAGTAGAAATCATCAGTACTATATTTCAAATTATAAAATTAACAATTTTTTACATAAATTATTAAAATACAAAGTATTTTTTTGATAAGTAAAAAGGCAACTCATTTTCTTTCATTCCTTCAATGGAAATTATGATTTTTTTATAGATGTGAATTTGTTTATTTTTTTTTTATTTTCATTTTTTTTAATTATTTATTTAATTTGGTTGGGGGGAGGGAGGGAGGGGGGGTGGGGTTGGTAGATCACAAATTAAACTACAAAACTAACTGGTATGGTATCAATATTGGATTTTTTTTTTTCACCAAAATGCAAAACACCTTAATTCCTGA
This sequence comes from Quercus aquifolioides, assembly GCA_019022515.1. Lineage (NCBI taxonomy): Eukaryota > Viridiplantae > Streptophyta > Magnoliopsida > Fagales > Fagaceae > Quercus > Quercus aquifolioides. The sequence goes on from CM032329.1 coordinate 28,194,010, forward strand.
TGACCATAGAAAGGGTTGAAAAGATTTCAATACTTACAACAAAAAAATTTCCATCCCATGAACTCCTGTTCAAACTCCCCTCAACTATCTATTCCAGTCCGTAAAGATTCTAAAGGAGAAACACCCCTGAACTTTATGAAAATATCAAGCAGATAACCAGAATACAACTTCAAAATGACCAAAAAAAAAAAAAAAAAAACCTCAACAACTGAAATCAGCAAATGTGTTTACCGAATATAATTTTACAGCATTTACTCAGAATGGTTTACACATATTACAACAACAATGCCTTGTTCTCAAAATTTTAGGGTTATGGATTCTCAACAAATTAGTTAGGGTCAACCACATGTATTTCCATTCATAATAGAGTGATTAAATTTACGTTGATCATCAACCTACCGCAACCCTCCTCCTTTTCCCAGACTTGGGACCTGCTGTGAAACAAATATGTGACACTAAGCACCGACACAGGCGGACACACATTACAAATAGTCAAAATTGATTAAAGGTAATCAAATCTACAACAGCAGTGTAATTACTTTTTCTTTTTCTTTTTTGGGATGGGGACGAACGATCAAATTTCACTTAACTGAAAGAAAGTTTTACAACCAGCTCAGAAGTACAAAAGCAATACAAGATACTATTAATAAACTAACTAATAACTGCCAAACTCAATACTAATAAAAAATAGAAACATGGACATTCTGAAAAGTCCAAAGAATTTTATTCCAAATAGATTTTGGAAATTTCTTTATTGTAGGCTGTAGCTAATGGGAATCTTACGACATCCAAGGTTAACTGTACTAATCCCTCTTCATTTTTTATTGCCTTTATGAACTCTAGTGTTTCAGTCTAACTAGAGGAAGAATATAGTTGTAAACCAAGCCAATTTACAAAGAGAAACCTTGAAACTCTTACCCTTCAAAGAGTTTACTTCTTAATTGAATTTATCACTCAAGTCACTTAAATCTCCTCTGATCTAACATTTGCTGAAAACAATCTTCTGTACTCAGTAAAGAAACATTCATGAAAAAAATGGTCTCCACTCTCAAGCTTAATTCTGCAGAAAGTATATAGAGAATCAACCATGTATCCTCTGCTTATCACATTATCTCTGGTAGAAAGAATAAATTTACAACAACTAAAAGAATGCTTGAGAATGGCTCTGCTAAACTAGATTAGCTTCCACCAGTTTACTTAAGCCAACTTTCTTCTTATTTCTTTCTGTGTCTTGAGACAATAGAAACTATTAATCTTGGAAGGCAATTAGAGGGCCAAGATGGCTGCATGTTTATCATTTATTGAAACTTCAGGTAGCCTTCTTTGAATTTCAACCAGATAATCTGATCTAACCAGAGGCCATATCCATGTCCCTCTTTGCAACATACGATATACTTTAGTTTGCATTTAACTTGTAATATTATACAAGTCTCAGTGCCCATATTTCAAATAGAGTGGTCCTGCATAGTGCCAAAGATAATTCCCTTTCTCCACTTTAGAGTTCAGTAAAGGTCAAGAAATGCTCCTTAGCTGAAGAAGTTCCCTCTAGACCCTTGTAATGTGAGGTACAGCCCAAAATATCCTTCTAAGCAAGTAGTCCTTAGCCCATGCAACCCATATTGAACCAGCCTAAGCAAAAATTCCAAAATAATGACAGCATTGTAATTCTATAGTTTTTATATATATATATATATATATATATATATATATGTTATGAGAAAAGATGAGAGAGGAAGCTGGTGCCTACCAAGTTGTTCTAGGTGAGATCTTTAATATTCTCATATTCATTCTTAGTTTTGGTCTAAATGACTATTCAATGATGCCTCACTCACAGTCACAGAAGTTTGTTAACCAGTCCACTTAGCATGGACAATGGCCCATGAAATATATACATTTACAGATACACCTGTACAAGAAATCCTTGGAATGGTATAAGAACACAAATGTAAGTGATTATTTGTTCATTTAATTTCAATTCTCTTGGTACCAGGATTCAACAGTGCAAGCTTTACCAATCACACCCAAGTTACCAGAAATGCTACCTACAACTTAAGGTCCAGCCACGAAATAGAATCCATTTCCAAGCTAATGCTATGATAAATCTCTAAAACAAAAATATGAAGAAAATCAACATAATGGCAGACACAAAAATATAGATACCAAAAAACAAAATCTGCTGATTTACTAAAGTTTATCTAATAGCAACTCAAAATCTACTTTGTCTATGATATCTCATCTCAAATGCATGCATATCAATCTGTGATAAAAAAAACACCCAATACAACTAAATCAAGCAAAGAAGAGAAAAATCAATTTGCACAAAATATAGGTTGCAATTCATAATTGTAACATGTATCAATTGTGTTTGACAAATAACCCACATTATAAACATGTGACGACAGAGCTATTTATACAGTACAGATGCAAAACACAAAACCCAAATCAGCAAAAGAAACCAAAACCCAGAATCAAGCGATGACAACAGAAAATGAAAGGAACCCATATATGAAAATTGAAAACCAAATTCAATGCGAAACCCACGTATAAATTAATACCAAAAAAAAAAAAAAAAGTGAAAGCAGAGACAGAGAGAGAACCTGGGCGAAGTCGATAATGAAGTGTCTGAACTTGGGGTGCAAGCCAGCCTCCTTCTTAAGCCGATTGGCAATGGGTTTGCAAATAGTTTTGAGAGCGAGGGTTCCCAACTTCACCACTGGTAGGATCATATTCTCAGTGCAGCTTCTTTGTGAATGTTACATGAAGCTTGATTCGTGTTTTGTTAAGCTTTTTGGGACGTGGAATTGGAATTGGAATTGGAACGAATTGCGTGCGAGTGTTATGGAATCGTACGGAACAGAGAAGCTTAGGAGCAGAAAAAGTCGACCGTTGTTGTGTGGTAGCCGTAGCTCACTCTGCCTCTGCTTCGAGAAAAAGAGGTGGAATTAGGCTTTAGGAAAAGCCGCGACAATGCGTGCGAAACAAGAATGGGTTTTAGGGTTTACGTTAATTAATCATTTTTTAAAAATTTTAATACAATTTTTTTATAGAAAATATAAAATATTATTAATAAATTAATTAATTTTTTCTTTTTTTAATAATAATTTTTTAAATTTATCTTCTCAAAGTATTTATTAAAAAAATTCTAATTAAAAAGAGAATACGATCTTCAATTACTATTATAGCATCAAAAGTGTCACATTTTTTGAAATCTTATAAGACATGATAATGAATTACCTTTACATTTTAAAATATATAATCTAAATCAGGAAATAAATTCATTTCAAATATACATGAAAACTAAATGCATATATTTTACACTATAGATATTCATTTATATATTTTTTTAATCAATTTTTGAAAATATTTGAGAGGATATCATTTGCTAAAATAAGCAAATCATTTATTTTTAATTTTTTAACTTTGTAGGTTCTAATTAGTTCAACTAGTAAAATATTTTGCAGTCAAATAAGAATAAGAAATCTAGAGTTTCATCCTTACCTACACAAAAAATCAATTGATTTTTTAGCTTGATGATAAAGAACAATCATATATTTAAAATACTATCATATTGATCAATTAAAAAATAATTTGTTTGACTTCAATAGGAAAAAATAATAATAGAAAGAAGTGTATTTTACCCAATTTATATAATTACTTTTATTTCTTAAGGTAATTTTAGGTATTGCAATACAATAAATTTTAATAACTTTATTTATTTTATTTTTTTCTTGAGAAAAAACTTTATTCTTTTTTGACTTAATTATATATTACATACATTAGTTTTGGTTAGTTTCAATACAGTCCTTTAAGTTTAGTCTTTTCCAATTTCGTGCTTAAACTTACAGATCGAGTTCAATATGTTGCTTTCGTTCACTCTTGTCAACTAGACTATCAAGCTGAAAACAACATTATTTGGTTTTTTTATTTTCAATTTTATCAATTTAGGAAATAATAGAGAGCTCAATTCTTTTGTTTATTAATTTTGATCTTTTTATGTAATTTTTGAAATGCTAGGCTATAGGCTGTTCTTTCTTTGATATTAGGTGTTTTTAATATTTTTCTAGTCAAATTAGGATCCTTTTATGATAGGGTATCAATTAAGATTTATTTTAAAATATTTTTAATTGTCAATCAATTATGGAGATTTTAAATTGGCTTCCAAGTCTATAAACGGAATTGAAGTCTAATAGTGACCAATCAAAAGCTCTTTTGACAGTTCTACTTATTTCTAGTGGATTCAATAGTAGCTCTTCTTGTGAATTCAAGTAACTCTTTATGAATTTTAGAGTTTTGTTCTTGAAATAGAACTTTCATATTTCTTATAGTTGCATTAATTGGTATCATAGCTTTGTCTTTGCATGGACTTGTGGTTTACAAACAAGATGCTAGCAAATCCAGTGATTAGAATATGTGTGAGAGTGATTGCATTCCTAAATTTAGTTGCATGCCATTCTTTAGATGGTATAGAATTAAAAAGGAGACTTCATAGATTGGATCCTTGATCTTGTAGTTTATTTTTAAATATGCAAAAATTATTGAGAATTTTGAGGTGCAATGACTATCTAAGAAGCTTATGTATGATTCTTAAGCGGGATATAGTAGATTGGTAGGATGATATGCAATAGATATCTTAGGTTAGTGTTGGCAAACCATGACAAATTGCAAATCTTGGTGTGTTGTAATATTATTGTTCGAGTTCAAGAGACCTAACTTTAACTCAAGCAAAACTATGTTTCTGTAATCTCTACATTGCTCTCAATTGACCCCGATCAATCAAGACAAGCCTTCGATCGACTCTCAACTAAGTTTCTCAATCAATTGAGAATTGGGAAGCTTGATTCTTGTAAAGGCCCATTAAGTCAACTTATGAATTGGATTTCAAGCCCTACATTCAAAAGTATATAAGGACACACCAAAGTCAACTGAAATAAGAAGAGAGAAAGCCTATATTGTGCTACAAAGGTTGAAAACCCTAATTCTTTTTGTATCACCACCGAACAAAAGATCGAGAACATCTAAAGATTGTATTGTTGAAGATTGGTGATCGATTACTGAAACCACAAAGCTACCAAAGTTTGTTGCAGGGAAGGAATCTTCGAGGCAATCCTCAAAATCATGAACAAAGTTAGTGCGTATAATTTCATAATAGAAAAGTCCAAGGTGCTTGGAGTAGTTTGGGGCCATATTGTAAGTTCTATTGTGGGTAGAAAATAGAAACAATGGTCTGTTTCAATTATACACTTCAATTCTAAGTAGTGAAATTTTGCTTTGGGTAGTTAATACCTTTAGTGTGTTTTTTTCCTTTGGATCCGTCCTTTGGTTTTTCACATTGTCAAGAATCACAGTGTTCTTACTTTATATTGTGATTTGTTGTTGTGGCTTGATTAACCAGAAATACATTCACCATCATAACTGATTAATTTAATAAGTTAGCAACATTAGGATATAATAAGCAACGAGATCATAAAATACTTCTCAATTGGTATCAGAGCTAGAAGGAACTCTTGTTTAGGATTCAATTCTTAAGTTGATCAGTGATTTATGGGCCTCAATGTATCAGTACTTGAGATGACATGTTTGATGTCAACTCATTAGTTTGCTAAGTGTGCGTCATAAGTTTTTTAGTGAAGTCTTAAAATCTAAGAAATCCCAAGATAAACTAAATAAATTCGAGCTTAAAAGATATACCCTAAGTATTAAAGTAAAAGATTTCATTAACTTAATGAAAAAATTGGGTAGACGGATTTTTGACTCATGAAAAAATGGGTCAAACTAAAACCCAATTTGTGAAAGATGAGCTAGTACGAATTTGACCCACTAACCTGACAAGTCAAAACACAAATTTTCCTTAAGAATTTGTTTGGTATGAGCTTATTTTACTGAAATTGAATTTTTTTTGCTGAAAGTACTTTAAATAAAGGTAAAAGTTAGTTGAAATAGTACAGTGAAACCCATAAATAGTACCAAAAAGTATAATGGAGCCTATAAATAGTAGTAAAAATAAGCTGAATAGTAAAATAAATTGGCATATTTCATCCATGCCAAACGCACACTAAATATATGATAAATCATTTGACAAAAACTCTTTTTATTTATTTATTTATTGTGTGTGAATATTTGAAACAGTTTTCTTTTTATTTTCTTTGAAAAAAATTTATTTGACTTGAATGATTGTAAATTGTGTTGATCTTTTGATAGACCACTTATTAATTAATTATTTTAGAGCAAGTGGGAAAAACTATTTTGAAAACAATTTATTAGAGCCTCTATTTTTAAAAATCATTGTGAAAGCTTTTTGAAAAGACAATTTGCAAAAAAATTTAAAATTTTGAAATGTTTTTGAGAGAGAATTTTAATCAAGCCATTTGATGTAATGTGATGGGATTTACAATATTAGCTAAAGAACTAATATATAAGCCCATTCAAAAAGGGGAAAAAATAATCATAAGAACACAGAAATAAGGAAAAGATTCATAAGAACAAGGACAATATCATGCTTGGGTAAATATTCCATGGAATGAAAATCCACATATATAGCTAACTCATTAATTCTCACACACATGCATATATACATATTTACTCATGTGAGATCAGACAATCATGTATAAACATTAATCTATCAAATAAGTACTACCATGTGAAATGAGATTTTATTCATCATCTATTTGTCCAAGCATGTTAGCAACTCATGGAATTCACTAAGACAATGTAAATAAGAAAGCCAACAATCCATTATGCATGTTCATGTAAATTATGATGCATGGGGTATATTGGTTAAGACATACCATTAATAGTTGTAATACTACCATTCTCGTTTATGCATGCATGCCATATCCATTTTTCAATGGCCAAAAAAATCATGGATAAGCAAACCAATAACCATATAAATTCATAATTCACTATGCATGTGCATAAAGATTAAAACAAGTTATTCACAAAGTTGAAATTAAAATCCTAAAGTAACTAAAGCATACAAAGACAACATTCATATAAGCATACCCTTATTATAAATCAACCAAAATATTACTCATGCACACGAGAATCGTATTCGATCACCAAGATCATAAAAACAATGGAAAAATGTAAGGAAATGACTAGAAATTACCCTTGAAGACTTAGATTATAAAAAAGAGATTATTATTCTTGGGAATTTTGGAGAGTTTCTGGTAATTTGGGAGAATTCTAGAAGGTTTTTGATGCATTTGGATAACTGGGAGGGCTGCTGCTTTGGTAGCTAGAGCTAGATATAATTGTCAGTTCAAGATTAAATTAGTCCACAGAGTACTAGGCATGGACTTAGTTTGGGCCTGTATCCCAATTCTAGCACTTTTCCAGTTTGTTTTTTTCCCAGTTTTTCTAGTTTTGAGGTGTAAACACCCCATTTTAAATCTCAAGAGAGTAAAAACCCACTCTATCCGGGTTTGTATACCTAACAAAATTTGTAACCTATGAATAGTAAGGTTGTAAAGAAAAAAATAATATTTAATCTTGTGGTTGTGTGAAGAGAAAAAGATAGTGGAAGGAAAGGGAGAGATAAGAATACTTTTTATTATTTTATTAAGTAGTTTATATTATTTTATTGGGTTGTATGTAAAAATAAAAATAGGGATGAGAGGTGAGTTGTAAAATGAATTGGTAAAATAGATAAAGTAGCATCTGAGGATGCAAAATAGGTTTTTTTTTGCATCTATGGATGCTAGTGCTCTTGCTTTGGGTACTTGACCTAAAATAAGTTTTCCATCCACATGCCTTCCAAAGTTACTTTCCATGAAAACTATTTCACAAAACCATGGAAATTTTACTTTTCAAAACACTTTTTCATGTAAAACCAATGAGAACTACTTTGAAAATATTTTCTAAGAGACCCATAATTCCACATAAAAAAAAACCCATGGATTTCTCATCTTCAAAATATTTTTCTTTGAAAAAACCATGGAATTTCTCTCACAAAAATGATTTCTATGATTATGGGAATTTCTCTTAGAAACTATTTTCCCAAGAATTGAAAGTAACTTTTTTAAACATATGAAATTTCACTTTCCCTTGGGAAAAAAAAAAAAAAAAAAAATTCAAAGGAATATTTCATAAAATCTCATTTTCTCTCTAACAACTCATGATAAATTTCTTTTTCATTAAAAATATTATTTCCTAGAAAAACTCATGAGTGTTTCAAAAATATCTTCCAAAATATCCAAGAAAATATCACTTTTTTCAAAATATCTCCAAAAGTAGTTTTTTCCTTCCAACGTAATTTTCCTTTTAAAAATCCAAAACTTGCTTTTCAAAAATTCAAATAAAACTTTTTTTTTTTTCAAAAAATGATTTTTAAAGAGAGAAATTGTCTTTTTTTTTTTTTTGGTTGAGAAACAAACACACACATTAATTACACTTTTTCACCAAGTTCAAACACATTATTTAACCCAAAGTACCACTACCAAAGAGCCTAAAGAGAGAGATTGTCTATAGTTCAAATCAATTGAGTTTATGGATAGTGAAAATCAACCAAGCCCACAAAATCCCCCTCCTCCTAAATGTAACCTTTTCTTTTGACGACTCTTTTGCATGGGAATCATATGAGAAGTGAATAATAAATTTAGTTTCCCTTTATACTCGTATACGCAACTTCCTTTTAATATGTAACTTAAGCATGCCTAGTTGGATTGCTTTAAATTTCACATATATGTGGCACATGCACTTTGTATCACATGACCCTTTGAAAAAAAAAAAATCAAATTTGTTAGTTACTCTTTAAATGATAAAAGCTAGGGATGAAATTAAAGTAAGTTACTACCTTAGAATAGGCGTTGTGGAGTGCCTAATACTTTTGCCACATGTAATAGAACTTTTCTGTCCATGTCTTTAGTTCAAGACATATGCCTTATCTTTTAGCTTAAGAAACCTTAGGATAACCTTAATTAGGACTTTAAATAAATTAGATATAGATGATCAATCACACCTAGAAAACTCCATATTTGGTGGGTACTCCTAAAAAACGAAAAAATGAATAAAATGACTCATTAATGCGCACATATCACCCCAATTTTCTACACTAGTCACACACATCCACACCTAGCATCACCAAACACCTCGAGGTGTGGGGGTTGAGTGCCGAAACCCATTGTCAACTATGGTTAAGTCAGAAAACCAATAGATCTAGAAGATGATAAATATAAAGAGCTACAGGACATAGAGTTTGTTAGGCCTTATATTTCTTCTAAGTGAAGGGGTGTTTATGGTGCATAAAGAGAGCACAAGGAATATTTTTTTATGGGAATTTGACCTAAAATTTAGTGGTCGACTTGCCAACTAGTTCTCCCCTCAAGTTGACTAAAGGGACGTGTGTTAGGTTAACAGCCCCAATATGTAGACAAAGAGGATAGGTCTCTAGCATTAAATGTGATAGTCTGAGTTTGGTCCTTGAGATTGGCCATCTAGACAGGCGAATTGAGAATAACCATCGTGATCAACTATGGTCTTTGGACAATTTGTTTTTACTTTTGGTTTGTTGGGTTGACCCCCAAACTTTGCCACCCCTCTAATTATCTTATTTTAGATATTTTGGAAAGGTTATTAAAGCTTACATGACTGAAACCTCTAGTGCCATAGGTTTATGGTGTCCAGTGTGACCATATTGCACTTAGACATAGAAACACTATCCAAAAATACCAATTATCACAGGTTTGGCTTCTAAAACCATTCACAACACATTTGGATTTAGAATTAAACACAAGGCTCTTGGGTGAACAATACAAGACAATCATATATTTGACCAATACTTCCTCTCAATCCTTCTATGACACTTGTCTTTAAGGAACCGGTAAGAAAGGTTTTTATAAATGACGTAAATCAGCTTGGAATACAACATCCAACTCAGATGATAGATCTTCTACCCATACATCAATGTCTACAAATAAAACTACTCTTATAGCAAGGGAATAGGCAAGCTAGTTACCCTACCTATTTACATGTCCAAAACTACACTTACGAAAAGCATCTAACAACAACCAAATCTCTTCAATTACATGACTAAACATAGTTTTATAAGGCATCTAATTGTTGATTGCTGTGATAACTCTTTGACTATCTTCTTTGAACTCCACTTGAGAAATGCAAAGTTCTCCAGCAAAATTTACTGCTCCCTTTAATAGCTGCCAAGGCTTCCACCAGATCTACTAAGTGAGGTAGCAGAATTTTTTGGCTAAAGACTGCTATTACACTCGAACAAGAATCTTGGATCACCACACCAATACTAGTTAGGGAGAACTAAGAGAAAATCACTCAATCAAATTTTGCTTTGTACATTCCTTCACCTCGAGGGTTCCACCTAACCAGACACCTCGATTGGACATCTCTAGGAGGTTCCTTTGCACATCGAGATATTCAATGAGTAGTTCCTTTGCTTTTGATGCCACTTCTGTCAAAGTCCATGTTGGCAGCTTTCCTCTGATCCTATTCGTTTTTTCCCAAGAGAGTATTAAGTGTAGGCTTGTCCAAGATCAATCAAACCCAAAGAGACCAACAGACCCATGGTTATCCGATACAAAATTTGCCCGATCCGATGAGCTTGTTAGTCAGTGGTGGTTAGGGAAGATATAGGGTCTGTTTGGGATCTATTTATTTTGTTGAAACTGAAAAATTTCAGAAGTACTGTAGATAAAGGTAAAAGGTAGTTGAAATAGTATAGTGAGATCTAAGAATAATACCAAAAAATGTAGTAAGACCCATGAATAATAGTAAAAATAAGCTGAATAGTAAAATACGCTGGCTTTTTAATTTTTGCCAAACACACATAGACTCGACGAAGTCGGTTCGACTAACCGGTGAGAGAGCTTGAAACCTGACAAACTTGACCCATCCAATAATCTTTTCTTCCACCCTTTTTCTAGCTTTGAAGCTTCCTTTGCCGTCCACATCAACATTCCAATCAAATTTTGGTGTCATCACCTCATTCCAATAAGATTTTTCTTTCTTTCTCCACTATTATAAGGAGATCTCGACCAGATTTCAGCCAAATCTGGTGAAATCTCAGCTAGATCTGGTGAAATCTTCTCACTTTATCACAAACCTGACAAAAACTGATACCCAACCACGACTTGATAAGGCCCGATTCGACGTGCCTGACGAGTTGGTGGCGGGTTCCATTCTTCTCCACCCGAAATGGTCGGGTTGAGTCCGGGTTGGGCGCAAACTCGACCCAAACCATCTCATGGACACCCCTAATTAAGTACAAGGAACCTATATATTTTTGTGGTACCTTTTGACCATAGACTTTATCAGCCTTTCCAACCCAAAAGGTTACACTCCTATGAGGCTTTGACTTCACATTCATGAAAAGAAGTAATGTATTATCCACTTCTTGTCATTTGTCGTGAGCACCAACGGTCAATATATATATATATATATATACATACATTTGGTAATCTCTAGTGCCATGAGGACTATTTAAATGGATAAGCACTTTTCATCATCTTTCCTAACCCAAATAGACTATAGTGATCATGTCGAGTTCGGGTTGAGCCCAAACCTAACTAGATCAACCCATGAACACTCCTAAACTTTAGTATTAAAAAAGACAAATGAAATTTTATTGAACAAAGTTTCTCTCCAAACTAGTTAGAGAAGAAACTCTTTAAACTTCTCACATATATATTTTTTGAATGTGAATTTTGAAAAATTTAATCATTGAATTTCATGTTCATTTTGTTCTTAATATGCATATCAAATCTCATTCAAATCGGATGTTATTTACTATACGATTAATAAACTTATTTTTATACACAATTTTTTAAATCACAAAACCTTAAAATTTTAACAATTGTTTGATAATACAACAATTGATTTTTTATATTCTTGAAATTTTGCAAGCATAAAGGATATAATAAAAACATGCAATCTAATAGTTAGAATTTCAAAATTCACACTCAATATAAAGATATATAATGAGTTTGTAGGATTTCTCTTTAAATTAGTTTTGAGAAAAACTTTGTTCAATTTTATTTAGAGAGGAAATTGATGAGAGAGAGAGAGAGAGAGGGGTAGAGAGGCAGCCAACATTTAATTAATTGGTGGCATTTAGAACGTGGACTACCTTGGATGCCACCGCCATGACTACACGACAATTTGTGGGAGGTTGGTAGTATCCTACGTGCCATCCAACTAGTTTTCAACTTTGTGGAGGTCTATCATCCGCATTGTTTTTCATTATCTTTTTTCAATCCTGTTTCTGACAGTTAAAACATGCCTAGCAACTCAACCCATACTTGCTGGCTTGCTGCCAATTTGGTATTTGTGAATCTGTGATTTCTCTGTTCAGCCAAATTTCGGTAAATCCAAAAGCAAACAATCAATTTGATCTCAAATTTTTAGTTTAGTATGGATGCATGCAACCAACACCGCTCTACAAGATAAGTTGTGGAGACAAGCTTGGTAGCAACATTACGTGCCATACTGCTAATTGTCTCACGCAACTTCATTGTTCACTGGTTTTTCAATTCTTTTACCACGAGTAGCACATATGTTACCTTCCCAAGGCATTATTATACCTTTACAAAAGAGGGGGAAGTTGCTAGTTCTGTAGAATTTCCCTTAAAATTTTCCTAGCTTGCCGCCAATTTGGCATTCGTGATTTCCCAATTTTCCTCATTGTTTAAAAATTTAATAGTACACAATCAATTTTATCGACACAGTACACAAAAACACAACACTATTTTAAAGGACAAAAATCACAACACTATTTCCCTTTGCAACAATGCTTATTTATAAGGACTAATAAAATTAATTATTTTGAAATGTTTATTTTTCTCTTGTTTGAAAGTTTTAATAGAAAAACTATTAAAATTTCCAAACAACGAAATGAAAATATTATTCTCTTGTTTAAAAGTTTAAGTGGAAAGGAATGTAATAGATATGATGGAACACTCATTCCTTTCAATAATGCCATGGTTAATGATGCCCGCTTAGTCATAAGTGTGGTGACAGATAAGTGTAAGAGGGTGTTTGGGGGATTGGAGTCATTGGTTGACGTTGGGGGCGGCATAGAAACTACAGCAAACACCATTGCCAATGAATTCCCAAATCTGAAGTGCACTGTATTGGATCTCCCTCAGGTTGTTGCTGACTTGCAAGGGACTAAGAACTTGGGAAAAAATTGCAAAACAGTCTATTTTTGGGAAAAAAATTAGGTGCGTGGCATGCGTTCAAAGTTATTTAGTAAGTTTGACTCTTTTTAAAAGTCGAGTTTGGCAAACTCGACTTTGCGCTGAAAAACAAACACTATAGTGGCGTTTTTTGTAGTGGCATTTACCTATAGTGGCATTTTCTATAAACGCTACTATAGGCACTAAAAAATGCCACTATAGTGTTCGTTTTCCAGCCCAATGTCAAGTCTGCCAAACTTGACTTTCAAAAAGAGTCCAGCTTCCTAAATAACTTTGAATGCATGCCACGCGCCTAGTTTTTTTTTCTAGAAATAGACTGTTTCGCAATTTTTGCCTAGAACTTGATATATCTTGGGGGGAACATGTTTGAAGCGATTCCTCCAGTAGATGGAGTTTTATTGAAGGTAAATCTATTTTTTGAGCTAATTCCTCTAGGTACTTTTCTTTGTATGTGTAATTAATTATAATCTGTTTATTCATTATTTCAAAACACTATCCCATGTGTTCAGATTGCACTAATTAATAAAATATATCCTCAAATTGAAGTAACTCGGATTGCTTGAGAAAAATTAAGTTGGACCTCAAGTTTACGTGTTGAAAGCTATTCCCCACCCTAAGAAATATAGATTTATACATTAAACAGTCCCAAATATTACATATATGTGGTTCTTTAGCCATATTTTTAGCATCAAACTAGCCTAATGTTAAATGCTTTAATTAAATGAACTATTTTAGTCTTTAAAGTTTCAAAAATGAGTAATATTGATTCCATTAGTTTTGTTAATTTTTTTGTATACAAGTCTAACATAGTAATTTCTCCAAAAAAAAAAAAAAAAAAAAAGGTCTAACGCAGTAATAAAATGACATATTTTTACTGACATAAATTAATAAATAAAGAAAAATACAATAGACAGTGGCTTTACCCTACATATTTTATCCATTACAAAGTTGCAAACCCTATTTGAGTCCCAATTTCACATTCCCCAATTCGAGCACTAAGCAAGAAAGCTCCCCAATTTCACATTCCACCATCATGAAAATTTTGAATTGCATCACTAATTTGTAAAGCAATATCATCCAATCGCTTTTCAATAGCACCATGTGACCCAAATTCAATATGTATGTCTTTGACAGAAAGGACCCTCCACGTTTTCTTAAAGTGCACTCAGAATACAACACCAGAGTAGAAACTCCATAGGCATCTTGCTTTTGTCATGCTCTTGACTTCCTTTCAACAATTATTTCGCAGAAGAAATCAAACAAAGAAGTAAAGATAGATTCATTTTGCTTTATATTTGGGTAAATAAGTTTCCTTTTTTCCTAAACAGGTAAATAAGTTTCTTTATTAGCCAAACTGGCTTCACTTTATGGCATGCACTAAATAAAACTATAATAAACAATCACTAGGGTGGTATCATCATTGTTATCCAAAGGAAAAATTTGCCAAATAGCATGTTTTTAGAAAAAAAATTAATAAAGTAGCACACAGATGAAGGTAATTAGTTAAGACTGTTTTTGGAACTCAAGTTTGATAAACTCGAATTCAAAAAACAATCTACTTAACTAATTAACTTCAACCGCATACTATTTACCATAATTTTTTCTAGAATGGTACTATTCAGCAAATTTTTCCTTCTCCAAAGGTCTGAACTTTGAACCACTTGCGTTTTTGGCATTTCTTATTGTTATCGTAAATGTCAACAGTGGGTATTGCACGATTGAAACGATGAGGAATGCGTGAAAATACTTTAAGCAATGTGAGGCGCAGTCACAGAAAATGGCAGGAAAGGAAAGGTGATTATCATTGATATGGTGATTAAGAACTTTAACGAAGATGAGAAGTCCATTGAAACGCAACTCTTCTTTGACATGCTGATGATGGTATTGGTCACAGGAAGAGAGAGAAATGAGAAAGACTGGGCTAAATTATTTTTGAATGCTGGTTTTAGAGACTATAAGATAACCCCTATATTGGGTTTAAGGTCTCTTATTGAAGTATATCCTTATTAAGCTAGTACAAGCTGTGTTGGCAACACAAAATTAGTGTGGTGTACTTCCTTGCATGCAATATGTTTTGAGATTAAGAGCCCGTTTGGATTGAGGGGAGAAGGAGGGGGAGTAAAGGGAAGTAGAGTAGAGTTGGCTGAAAATAAGCTAATTTTTAGTCAAATCTACTCTACTCTCCCTCCATTCCCCTCAATCCAAACGGACCATAAAGGACTCTCGTGCAGCACAAAAAATCTTCCATTTTAAATGGACTTATTTCAAAATTTGAATTAAATATTATAAATCTAAAAATGTATCTTGGTCATATTATTGAAAAAATTATATAACGTGATCATGTATAATGTTAGATATAATAAATAAAATTTTAAACCTGAATTTTTTTTTTGATACAAGATAGAAATTCTACTATAGCCTAATCTAAGTGTATATGTGTATGAAAACTCCATCCTGGAGACTTGACCCTCGACCCTTGCCCCCCATACCCCACAAGCTCTTAAACTTGTGGAGTGACCATTGCACTAAGGGTGTGCGGTGGTAAACCTGAAAAAAAAATTTAACGTGCTTATGCATGTTCTGAAATTTATTGTTTTACTAATTACAATAATCATTCTATGTATAAAATTATGAAACCAAGTTGAAACAATCTAAATTTGTATCAATTGTTACTTTTCTTTGAAAGAAAAATAAAATAATTTTCAGTTAGCTTTCCCCCTTAGTAAACTACTAAACTTTGTGTTTATGTTAAAGTATAAATCTATTATCAATTGTCATCTGTCATTTGTTACTAAGTAAATGCATTTAGTTTCATGTATTAAATGTTGATACGTGGTGCAATAAATATTTATGTAAAATATGTTTCTAAAGTAATTTTTTTAAGTGTATATATAACTAATTTGGAATGCTAATTATCAAAGAGAAATATATTTGATTTTTGGAATTCAACATTTCTACTCACTTTTAGTTGTTTGGCCACAATTGAAATAAAAACCAACAAAAGAAATAAAAAATCAAATTTCGCAACCTATGTAATCAATTGACCCATTTGGTAGATTAGTTAGTTGAGTTTCCCCTATTTTCCTTTCCTCTGTAATCTTCAATTGAATGCAATATACATAAATTTCTCCAAGTCTAGAATCTTCTTTTCTCTATTTTCTTAATATGGTATCAGAGCAGTTTTTAGCTTCCGCTTAAATT
Organism: Quercus aquifolioides; assembly: GCA_019022515.1. Taxonomy (NCBI): domain Eukaryota; kingdom Viridiplantae; phylum Streptophyta; class Magnoliopsida; order Fagales; family Fagaceae; genus Quercus; species Quercus aquifolioides. Next base: position 28,210,368 of record CM032329.1, read on the forward strand.
TATCAATTCCTTTTCTTCCCAAAAGTTAGGGTTTTTCTTCTTCTTTAGAATCTCGAAGCTTCATCAATGGCTTCCTCTGATCAAGCTTCTACAATCATCACCATTGATGAATGGCATCCATTTTTTCTTCGTCATGCTGAAAATCCTAGTGCGATATTAGTCTCACAACCACTGATTGGAGATGAGAATTATCCTACATGGGCGCGATCAATGGAGAGAGCTCTTAGGATCAAGAATAAGTTCTAGTTGATTAATGGATCAGCTTGTTTGACTTCAGCCATGGAGAAAATTCCTTTCTTGGTTCAAAGCTGGTCATGATGCAATGAAATTGTGGTTTCTTGGATTGTTAATTTTGTTTCTCTCAAGATAGCCACGAGCATGGTGTATCGTAAGACTACTAAGGAAGTCTGGAAGAAGCTCCAGAACATGTTTTCTCAGGGTATGGACCTAGGGTTTATCAATTACAAATGGAATTTGCAAGTTTTTCTCAAGGTGAGCTATCTGTGACTGAATACTTCACCAATCTTTCAATTCTATGGGATGAATTACAAAATTATGAACCTCTTCCTACATGTTCTTGTAAGAAGTGTGTTGTTATATAAATGAGAATATCTCAAATATTCATCACAGAGAAGTTGTTATGCAATTTTTGATAGGTCTCAATGACTCTTTCTCTCATATTCGAGGACAAATTTTGTTGATGGATCCTATTCCATCCATTGAGAAAGTCTTCTCCTTGCTGATTCAAGATGAGAAGCAAAGATTAGTTGGGCATGGCAGCAACAATGGTCCTTTTGTGGAGTCCACAACACTTGTAGCTAAGACCATGAATCTTGATTCCAAGACCTTCAAGAAAACTGAGGAAAAGCCTACTTGCAGCCACTGTGGATTGCATGGTCACACCCTGGAGAAATGCTACAAACTCCATGGCTACCCTCCTAGCTACAAGACCAAGCCAAGGGCTAATCAGGTTTCAACTTTTGATGTTGCTCAAGAATCTGTTGCTGTTACCACTCAACAAGCATTTCCTTTTACAATGGAGCAATGTTAGAAATTGCTTGCCATGATTGGAGGGAATGATGCTCAGGCCAACATTGTTGCCATGGCAAATAATGTTGCTTTCAATCAGGCTTCATGCTCTCAGTCCACACCCCTAACAGGTAATCTTAAGCACTCCATATTTTCTACTAAGCTTGTGAACAGAACTACCTTTGGTGTTGATACTTGGGTCATGGATACAGGAGCAAGTGATCATATTGTCTGTTCTGTCTCTCTTTTTCAGTCTTATACTACTATTTCACATTGTGTTGTTGAATTGCCAAATGGTGAATCAGCACATGTTACATTGGCATTGTTAAACTTTCTAATTCTCTTATTCTTGAACATGTTCTTTATATTCCTTCTTTCTCATTCAATCTCTTGTCTATCAGTCAACTTACTCAAAGATTGCCTTTGTGTCTTGTGTTTTTGTCTCAATATTGTTTCATTCAGAACCTTTCATGTTGGAAGACGATTGGATTGGGTGAAGGCCATAATGGTTTGTATCTGCTATAGAAGAGTACTTCCAGGACTACACCTTCTCTGTCAGATCATCTTTCCAATCACAAGTCCTTCAAGTCAGCTTTTTCCTCTTCTATTTCTTCTAAAGACATGTCAATCTTGTGGCATTTTAGGTTAGGCCATCCATCCTTGAGCAGAATGTCTGTTTTATAGAATGTTCTACCTTCTTTTTCATCCAAATGTATTGATGTTTGTACCATTTGTCCTTTGGCAAAGCAGAAGAGATTGCCTTTTCCTTCTCAAAATAATCTATGTAATGAACCCTTTTCATTAATACATGTGGATGTTTGAGGTCCATATTCTGTTTGCACTCATGATGGTTTTAAGTTTTTCCTTACAATTGTTGATGATGCTACCATGTCTACTTGGGTGTACCTCATGAAAGCTAAATCAGATGTTAAACATCTTTTAATCTCATTTTATAACATGGTTTACACCCAATTTGACACTAGTATTAAAGTAATCAAGTCAAACAATGCTTTTGAATTCTCTTTACCTAATTTTTATAATGCTCATGGCATTGTGCATCAAAAGACTTGTGCTTATACACCACAGCAAAATTATGTGGTAGAAAGGAAACACCAACATCTTTTGAATGTTGCAAGGTCCCTTAAGCTCCAATCTAATCTCCCTTCTGCTTATTGGGGTGATTGCATCCTCACTGCCACTTACCTTATTAATAGGCTGTCTATTCCTTTGTTACAAAACAAGTCCCCTTTTGAACTTCTTTTCCATAAACCACCTTCATTTGATCACCTTAGAGTTTTTGGATGTTTGTGTTTTATCTCTACTCCTCCTGTTCATAGGTTGAAATTTAACTCTAGAGCCCTTCCTTGTGTCTTCCTTGGTTACCCATTCAATGTGAAATGTTACAAAGTCCTTAATTTGCATACTAGGAAAATCACTATCTCTAGAGATGTTATATTTCATGAATCATTTTTTCCTTTCTCTCCTTCTTATAAGTCTTTGTTATTTGAGACACCTCCATTGTCAATTCCTTTACCTACTTCTTGTAATCCTATTTTTGATGATTCTTCTAGTTCTAGTTTTGTTTATGCAGACACACCTTTGAATCCAGGGACTCCATCATTTAGTCCTTCCTCCATTTTGGTTGATTCTTTACCAATTCCCTTACCTGCTGATCCTAATCAGTCCACTTCCATGTTAGTTGATCATCCTACTGTGTTACCTAATCAGCCCTCTTCCATGTCTGGTGATCAACCTCTTGTGTTGCCTGATCAGCCCAATTCCTTGTCTAATTCTAATCAGCCTGTTATCCTTAGAAAATCTACTAGGGTCAGTCATAAACAAGCTTACATAGATGCTTACAAATGTAATCAAGTATCTTCCCAGTGTCATATTCCCTCTAGTACTGCCCATCCTTTGTCTTCCTACTTGTCTTCTCATAGGTTGTCCTCTAAACACTTGCACTTCTGCAATATGATTTCCTCCATTGAGGAACCTAAGTTCTATCACCAGGTAGTCACACATCCCAAGTGGAGAGAAGCTATGGCTGTTAAAATTTCTACACTTAAAGCTAACCATACTTGGGTTCTCACTCCTTTGCATTCTCATAAGAAAACTATTGGGTGTAAATGGGTGTATAAGGTGAAATATAGGTTTGATGGGGAGTGTGGAGAGATATAAAGCTAAGTTGGTTGCCAAAGGCTTCACCCAAAAGGAAGGCCTTGATTATTTGGAGACTTTTTCTCCTGTTGCAAAGTTGGTTTCTGTCAAAAGCCTCCTTGCCGTAGCTGCTGTGCAAGGCTGGTTTTTATATCAGCTTGATGTAAACAATGCCTTCCTTCATGGTGATTTGAAGGAAGAGGTATATATGGACCTTCCACCAGGCTTCCATAACAAGGGGGGGCTTGTATGCAAACTTGTCAAATCCTTGTATGGTCTGAAACAAGCTTCTAGACAGTGGTTTGCTAAGTTTTCCACTACTCTACTCATGCTGGGTTTTACTCAATCTAGAGCAGACTACTCTTTGTTTAGACCCCTTAAACCAACCAGATTAACCTAGTTAATTAGCCAAGTGATTAACTTAGTCCAATTATGCAATTTTAGGTTATCACAAACATACAATCATATCATAAATATAAAGCAGCAGAATAATAAATAACATAATGATATGATCACCCAGGAAACCACACGGTAAAAACCTGGGGAGGATTTGACCTAGCTATCCTCAAGGTAAACCTGAATCCACTATGCGAAAGAATCGAAGTTCATACAAAATGACTTACAAGCTCCCCGCTTGACTTCCTAACGCTACCCACCAGTAGAACTTACTGACACGACCACGTGCAAGCTCCGAATCCACGGACTCCTTCTTTCTTGGACTCTTCAATCATGTACAAGCACCCTCGCTTGTGTATCTTTAAGTTCTTGAATTTGCAACTGAATGATCACCAAGTTCTTGACATAATCTTGAATCTTGGAAACCCTAAGTATATGTGAAGGCAAACACCTCTAGATCTCACAAGAGATTCACACACACAGCATAAATAGCAACCTTAGAAAGCTTTGGGTACAAAACCCTAGATCTACAAAAAGAGGCACAAGATGGCACTCTAATCTCTCTAAAAATCACCTAAAAACGTTTTAGGGTTTTCCTTATATATAGGAGTGTTTTACTTGAACCCCAAGACATTTAAGTAGAGTTTGGGCTGAACTGGAATTCTGCAGAAAAATAAATCTGCACGTGGTTCGATCGATCGAGTCTAATTTTCGATCGATCGAGTCTAATTTTCGATCGATCGAGCCTTACAGATTTAGTCCAATAAATTCTGCAATCACTCGATTCCAATTTTACAAATAAACATATTTTGAGCAAGCCTAAACCTCGACTCTATGTTTTGATCATGGTTTGCCAACAAAATACAAATTGGAGTTCTAATACATTAGTTCCTAATTTCTTAGAACCTAACAATCTACCCCTTTGGTAATCCATGACAAAACACATCACAAACATGAAATGCTCAAGGTTACAAATAGCCCAAATACAATTCAACCTAACTACTATCTATCAGTTGCAAGAGTAGGCAGTAGCTCAATTGAATCAACCTGTATATTTCCTGAAACACTAAACAAAACGCATAAACGCATGTGTAGAAAAAATACAAGTAAATCAAAATTAAATTCTTGACTTCACAAAACACAAAACAAAGACATATATCATGAATAACTCATAAATATAAATCAATGAGCAGTGAACAAGAAACAAAAATAAAAACATAAGTAAACTAACTCTCCCCCTAAGTTAGATACAACAAAAAGTTTTTATTTATATTCTCCCCTTTCAAAAATAATTTCAACTCTCCCTAAACAAGACAAACATGATTCCCATAAATCAATAATTTCTCCCCTTTTTTGTCACGTATTGACAAAGACAACTCATACAAAGAGTAAACAGTCAACATACGCAATAAAGGATAAGAGAAAATAGAGAATCAAGGGGACACAAACCACTTCAACTCTATAGAAAATAGAGACAACTCCCCCTATGAACAGCAACAACTCCCCCTAAGAACCACAAAGGTTAAAAAAAATTTCCCCCCTATAAAAATAGGAAAAACAAAACAAGTTTTGGGAAAAACAGTTTAGGGGAAAAATAAAGGAGGGGGGGGGGGGGAAGACACACAAACCAAAGTTAAAAACTAAGGTGAGGATACACATGAAGAAAAAATATTCTCTCTTTCAATAAAATGCAAACATGGTACTATGTGACCCATAAACAGTTGCATGAGTAGAGAAAATATTTGCACATTGATTATCCATCATATCTCTTAAGAAAAATATTTTCTACAGTTCACACATAAAAAAAACATATACTAGAAAGTACATAGCTCAAAAATTAATCAATTAATTTTTTGATCAAGTTGAGTACCCAATGTAGCAAAGTGTATGCATGTTATGTGTGAAAACAATGAGAGATATGACTGCAAAACTGCAAGATGGATACAAAATCAATGTAATGCATGTGAATCCTAAACACAAATGATGCATGAAAAAAAATTTGGTCAAAAACATAGAAACTGAAATTTTTTCAATTTCGATCGATCGAGAATCGATCGAACATAAATCGAGTCAGGCAGACTCAAACCAAAAATTTTAATCGCAATTTCGATTGATCGAAAAATAGGTTTGATCGATCGAAAGTCTGGAAAAATCAGATTTTTGAAAAACAGAGCATTTTAATGCAGAAACTCCTCAAAGCACATTGTTTTATAAAAAATGCATGAGTATGAGACGAAAAGTTTTTCAAAAACACTTGAATTTAACCCAGATCTTCCAAAATCAAGATTTTCAATCAATTTGTCCTCAAAGCGCAAACATTATACACATTTTGCATTAAAATCAAGGAACTATTAATCTTGGATGGCCACAACAAGATCACACACAATAAAATGTACCAAGTTTAGCAAAGAGTAACTTGTGTAGTGTGTGCAACTAGCAAAAGTTTGAGATACATGTGAGGTGATATGTGAATAGCAATCAATCACAAAGTCTACAAAATTCATCACATAGAATTTAAAAGAGACCATCACCTAAAGAGTTACATCATATAACTCCCACATCTCCTAGAACATAAGCTTGCAATCATGTAAGTTTCTTGAATTTTGCCCCATTATTAGATGAAATTTGGCATTAAGCCTAATAGTACACACCAATTGTAATTATGTGAATTGACATCAAGCCTAATAGTACACACCAATTTTAAGCATTAAGCAATTAACAGAGGCTACACCTTATGTTCTTTTTGTGTATGTGCTACACTTTCTCGAGCACAAAATCTTACGATATGCACTAAGGTGTTCATGATTGGCTAGTGAACAGTGGTGAGATGGTTATTTATGCCTTTCTCAAAAGGATCAAGTCCAACAGTCAAATAACATGTGACTTCAAGATTAAGACAAAGTGATAAACACCATAAACATCTTTCCCACACAACATGCACTACAAAACTTCAACTAGTAGAGTGCAATAAATAAACTCATCAAAGCTAAACAAGGTACATAAACTTGTTATGTAAAGATAATATGGTCAATCCTTGATTATAAATCCAAGATGTGAAATACAAAACACAAAAATCTTTTTGGTTTTAAAAGAAAAATTATGACCAAAAACAAAAAGCACATATTATGCTAAATGAACAATGCAAAAGCAATGCATGATAGTGCAAAACTAAGCTATAGATGGTACACAAACAAAAAATATCAATTTCTTAATTAACTCTTGAGTACATGTACAAACTAGTACACACTCACACAAAATCAAAAATAGCTTAACACAAACTATTCAAGTTTCTCCACAATGTCAAGCATATTCTAAATCAAGAGAGAGATATCATAACTCATGTAATCCTCAAGAAAAATAAAACTAGACACAAAATAAAATATTTTTGTCTTTTTGAAAATTTTCAATGTTTTTGGATTTTTTTTTTAAAATAAAAAAAAAACAACCTAAAAAACAAAACAACCAAAAACAAAAACAAAAACATGTCCACAATTAATTGAAAGAATTAAATCAAGGACAAGTTAGCAACACTCACCTTGGAGAATCTTTTCTCACCCATATAGCACAAGTCTTCGGCTTTGTAGGTGAAAATCCATGAGAGGCATAGTGTATTTGAGGAATTACTCCAATCTTCTGAGAAAGACTAAAATCCTGCAAATTCCTTTCACAAGCCAACAAGCTCAAATTTTTCAAAAGAATATGAAACAATTTATATGGACTTATGGCAGGGGAAATATCATCACAAATCCTAGATTGACATACAGAATGCTGAAATTTCAATTTATGACAATTAGGACGAATGTGACCATGAACACCACAAAAGTGGCAAACAGGAACAAATTTAGGAATATTAGTATTCCTAACAGCAAATCTAGTCTCGGATTTTGGTTTTTGCCTCAACAAAGAACAATTTGATCTAATATGACCAACAACACCACAAAGGTGACAGGTAGGCACAAAAACAGATTTATTATGCTCTCTAACAGTAGGTTTAGACTTAGGTGTAGAAACTTCAGCGTCTATATCAGAATTTTTACCTTTGTCTAACCTAGCAAAATAAGCATTTTCTTTATTATTCCTCTTAAAAGGAGGGATATAAACTTTCTCAGTTTTAGGCTTAAGAGAAACAGAAACACTTCTGTTAGCAACAGCAGGCTTGGTACTTGTCCAATTTTCAATTTTAGCTTTAGATTCAGCTAACTCTTGTTCCAAGCTTTTCATCTTCTCATCTTGAGAGGAAATTTGATTTCTCAAAAATTCATTCTTTTTATTAGACTCATCTAATCTCACAATCAAATCCTCTTTTTCAAGATTAGCCAATTTTAACTCTTCCTTAAATTTCTTAGAAATTTTCAAAGATTTAGATAATTCCTTACAAAAAGTTTCAAAAACATAAAAAAAATCAACAGAAACAATAGTGTCCTTTTTATTCAAAACATCACAGTCATCAATAAAATCAGCAGAAGCATGATCAGAAAGACACTTCAAATTATCCATGACAACAGGGGTCAAGGATCAGCTCTTAGATCAAAAGATCTACAACAAGAAGAGCTATCCGCTCTGATACCACTTATTAGAAATTTAGACCCCTTAAACCAACCAGATTAACCTAGTTAATTAGCCAAGTGATTAACTTAGTCCAATTATGCAATTCTAGGTTATCACAAACATACAATCATATCATAAATATAAAGCAGCGGAATAATAAATAACACAATGATATGATCACCCAAGAAACCACACGGTAAAAACCTGGGGAGGATTTGACCTAGCTATCCTCATGGTAAACCTGAATCCACTATGCGAAAGAATCGAAGTTCATACAAAAGGACTTACAAGCTCCCCGCTTGACTTCCTAATGCTACCCACTAGTAAAACTTACTGACACGACCACGTGCAAGCTCCGAATCCACGGACTCCTTCTTTCTTTGACTCTTCAATCAAGCTGAATGATCACCAAGTTCTTGACATAATCTTGAATCTTGGAAACCCTAAGTATATGTGAAGGCAAACACCTCTAGATCTCAGAAGAGATTCACACACATAGCATAAATAGCAACCTTAGAGAGCTTTGGGTACAAAACCCTAGATCTACAAAAAGAGGCACAAGATGGCACTCTAATCTCTCTAAAAATCACCTAAAAACGTTTTAGGGTTTTCCTTATATATAGGAGTGTTTTACTTGAACCCCAAGACATTTAAGTAGAGTTTGGGCTGAATTGGAATTCTGCAGAAAAATAAATCTGCACGTGGTTCGATCGATCGAGTCTAATTTTTGATAGATCGAGCCTTGCAGATTTAGTCCAATAAATTCTGCAATCACTCGATTCCAATTTTACAAATAAACATATTTTGAGCAAGCCTAAACCTCGACTCTATGTTTTGATCATGGTTTGCCAACAAAATACAAATTGGAGTTCTAATACATTAGTTCCTAATTTCTTAGAACCTAACAAGTTCCACCTGTGAGGCTTGCGGATTGGAATTAGAAAGTAGTGAGCATGTTTTCTAGGGTTGTGAGAAAGCACAGGAAATCTGGACAATATCAGGTATTCCTTTTAAGACACTTGGAGTCAACTTCCCCGAATTTGAGGACCTAATTTGGCATTTGAAGTTTAAACAAAAAGTAAGGAATGATCTATTGGAACTTGTCATTATGGTGTCCTGGGCCATTTGGTTCAACTATAATGAAGTGCGACAAGGGAAAGCTAGACAAATAGGTCTAGCTATTTTGCAGAACACGTGACACATGCTAGACGAATTCCAAATGGCCAATCTGAAGTTGTCCAATGCCAGAGATATGAAGAAATCCAATGGGAGGCTCCAACTATTCCGTGGTTCAAGGTTAACAGTGATGCTACAGTTTTTGCAAAAAATAACTCAATCGGAGTTGGAGTTATTATTCGGGATCATGATGGGCGTGTTAAAGCATCAATTAGTAAATCCCTTCCATTATCGTTGGGGGCACTAGAGGCTGAAGCTAAGACATTCGAGGAGAGCTTACTGTTTGCTTGGGATGTGGGGGTTTGAGATGTCCTATTTGAATGCAACTCCAAGGTTGTTTGTGATGCTGTGATTGGATGCAGTGATCTACCTTCAGTGATAGGCAACATAACTGAAGGAATTCGACACAAATTGCATGACTTTCAACAGGCACAAGTTTCACATGTTCGTCAACAGGGTAATCACCCTGCACATTTATTAGCGCAATATCCTAGGTATATCGTTGATTATGTAACTTGAATAGAGGAAATACTTTCTATGGTTAAGTCTGCCGTGACTCATGATGTAGCGATATTATCTCATTTTAATAAAAGTTACTAGTTTCTTATCAAAAAAAAAAAAAAAAAACGAATATTTTTCAAAACTATTGAGTGTGACTTTGAAGGCATTTATAACGAGTATAAAATTCATAATGGGGCTATATCTATGACTCTTTTTTTTTTTTAATGAATAGTCTACATCTATAACAAAACAAAATCAATCATACAAAACATGAAGGGCCACAGAATTATAAATCAGCAGACCCACATGTCAAAAAGAAACAATGTAGCCCATAACGTAAGCTGCATTTTCACCCAACTTTTTCTTTCTTTGCCATTCCTGTATCAATTATAACTAAAAGACGATACCTTACCATTTCTTTTTGTCCAATACTTATCGTAGTCGGTAGGATATGAGCAAATCATTCAATACTCGATATTATATATATAGCTCTATGTTCTAAAGAGTTGTTATGTCAAAAAACAAAATGAGTGGCACTAGACAGCTTAGGCTGCGTTTGGTTGCCGTAAAATATTTTCCGAAAAATATTTATCTTCCGGAAATGCTATTTTCAGGAAAGGAAAATATTTTCAAGTGTTTGGTTGCATTATGAAAATTGTGTGTAGAAAATATTTTCATGTGTTTGGTTCTATTCTGAAAATGCTATTTTCCTACAAATTTTTCACATTTTCTCAGCTATTTTCTCAGCATCCAAACAAATTTTATTATAGAAAATTTCAAAATCACATCAAAAAGCCACAACCCACACCACCACAACAACAAAAATCAAAATCACACAGAAATCAAAATCACAGAGAGAGAGAGATCGGTTCGTGGGTTTCCGGCAAAGTCGAAGGCTCTGGGTCGCCGGCTCTGGGTCGAAGATCGGTGGGTCATGGGTCGAAGGCTCTGGGTTCGTGGGTCGCCGGCTCTGGTTCGAAGATCGGTGGGTCGTGGGTCGAAGGCTCTGGGCTCTGGGTTCGTGGGTCGAAGGTTCGTGGCGGTGGGTCAAAGGTTCGTGGGGATCGGTGGGTCGACGGCTCGTGGGTCGCCGGCGATGGGCTCTCTCTTCTTCCTCTCTCTCTTCTCTCTCTCTCTTTTTCCATGCGCGATCTCACTCTCACTCTCTCTTTCTCTCTCTATTTTCCGAAAAATGGGATTTGAAGGTAAAATAAAAACGGAAATCAATTTACACCCGGTCACACGGTCAACTGAAATTCATTTCCGAAAAATTTATTTTCCATGCGCAACCAAACACCCGAATTTACGGAAAACCATTTCTTGAAACTATTTTCACCCAAAACAAACGGACCCTTAGTTTCAAATTGGTTCTAGAAGAAAATGCTACTGAGCTAGTTCATGCTCAAGCCCACATATGGAACCACATTTTCAACTTCATAAACTCTATGTCCCTAAAATGTGCAATTGAACTAGGAATACCGGATATCATTCACAACAATGGCAAACCTATGACTCTGTCTGAGCTAATCACTGCGCTACCAGTCCACCCTACAAAAGCTCACAATGTCTACCGCCTCATGCGCATTTTGATCAACTCTGGCTTCTTTGCTGGAGAATAAATTAGTGAAAAATGAGCAAGAAGAAGTTCATGTACTGACTGAACCTTCTAAGCTCCTCCTTAGGGACAATCCCTTAAGTGTAACACCTTTCTTACTAACCATGCTTGATCCGATTTTAACAACACCATGGCATCATTTGTCGAATTGGTTCCAAAATGACGATCCTCCTGTCAAAAAGATTGCTCATATATTTCATATATTTCTTTACAGAGACAAGTATGGTTATATAGCAGTACAAAGAGAATGATCTAGAAGCTAAACTAGGCTATACACAAATTACGGCTACTATAATGGTTGACCCTTAAGAGAAGGGATTCTAAACAATCTGACAGCTCATGCCAACACTCCCCCTCAAGTTGATGCATATATATCTTTCATGCGCAACTTGTCAAGTGAGCTATAGAAGACTTTGCTGGAAATAGCCTTTGTAAGAATGTCTGCCAATTGATCTTCAGACCTAACAAATGGAAATCGAATTATCTTTTCTTCGAGATTTTATTTGATAAAATTTCTATCCACTTCCACATGTTTAGTACGGTTGTGTTGGACTGGATTATGGGCAATATCAATGGCTGCTTTGTTGTCACAAAAGAGGTCCATTTCGGAACTAGGAGCAAAGCCAATCTCAGTTAGCAACCTTTTAAGCCAAAGAAGTTCACAAATGCCCTTAACCATTCCTCTGAACTCAGCTTTAGCACTGGATAATGCCACCACCTTTTGCTTCTTGCTTCTCCATGTAATAAGATTTCCTCCTACGAAAGTAAAGTAGCCTAATGTGTATTTCTTGTTAGAAATATTTCCCGCCCAATCTGCATCTGTATAACCCTCAATGTCTAGATGATTATTTTTTGAGAACACAAGTCCTTTTCCAGGAGAGGACTTTAGGTAGCGAAGAATCTAAATTACTGCATCCATATGATCTTCACTAGGACAATGCATAAATTGACTCACTACGCTTACAGCATAGGCTATATCTAGGCAAGTATGAGATAAATAGATTAGCTTACCCACTAATATTTGATATCTCTCTTTATTTGTTGGCACATGATCTGAATACTCTCCAAGTTTATGATTCTGAACAATTGGGGTATCAGCTGGTTTACAGTCTAGTAGTCCCACTTCAGATAACAAATCTAACACATATTTCCTTTGAGAAAGAAATATACCTTGTTTTGATCTGGTTACCTCAATTTCCAAAATATATTTGAGTCCTCTGAGGTTCTTCATTTCAAATTCAATTGCTAGTTGCCCTTGAAGTCTAGAGATCTCTTTGATGTCATCTCCTGTAATAGTCATGTCATCTACATATATAATTAGAGCTGCTACCTTTCCTAGTTGGTGCCTCAAGAATAGAGTATGATCTGAATTGCTTTGGGTAAAACCATACTTTCTCATAGCCAAGCTAAACCGACCAAACCATGCATAGGGTGATTGTTTTAGCCCATACAGTGCCTTTTGTAACTTACACACAACCTTATTCTTTGAAGACGTCGTGTATCCTGGTGGAATATCCATGTAAACTTCCTCCTCTAGATCACCATGAAGAAATGCATTTTTTAAGTCAAACTGATATAACGGCCAGTTCAAATTTGCTGCAAAAGATAACAAGACTCTAACCGATTTTAGCTTTGCCACAAGTGAGAAGGTTAGGTTTCTTGGTAGTCTATGCCAAATTTTTGTGTATATCCCTTTGCCACAAGCCTCGCCTTGTACTGTTCAATGGATCCATCTGCCTTGTGTTTAATGGAGAAAACCCATCTGCACCCCACGATCTTATTTCCATTCGATAATGGAACAAGAGCCCATGTTTTACTCTTCTCCAGAGCTTCCATTTCTGCTTTTATGGCTTGAGACCACTTTGGATCTGATAAGGCTTCTTGTACTGTGCTGGGAACACGGTGTGAGGACAGTCTATGCACAAACTCCTTGAGCGGTTCTAGTAATCTCTTAGTAGACACATAATTGGCAATCGAGTATCTTGATCTTCTTTCCTCAGAATCTTGAGAATACTGATGTGGTGGCTTGCCACGATTGTGTCTGAAAGGTAAACTATAACCAACAGAGTTATCCGAGTCATTAATAGGTGTGATAGGAGAGCTTACCTCAGGAGTATTCTCAAAAGTAGGGTCTTCGAGTACTAAGGAGTGGGGTTCTTCATTTTCAGGTTCAGATGACTCAGATGCAATTTCTTGAATGATATCAGGATTATCTCTCCTTTCTTCACTAACCACTGCCTTATTGCCGTCACTCATCTATACTGGGTTGTCTTCAAAACCTTGCCAAGTCCACCAATTCAGCTCTTCATCTCGTATCTCCCCCTAAAGAGATGAAGTGGATACTGATGAAGGGAAGAAAGTTTCTAATTCCAAGAAAGTAACATCCATAGTGACGTAGGTGCACTTGGTGGCAGGGTGGTAGCAATGATATCCCTTTTGGTATGTAACATACCCCCAAAAAAATACAACGAACAGCACACAGATCAAGCTTGGTTCGTTGATTTTTATGGAGATGGACGAAAGCAACACAACCAAAGATTCGTGGTGGAAGTAGCAAAATAGTAGGCAAGGAAACATGTTCAGACAAAACCTGCAATGGGGTCTTGAACTGCAGCACTTTCGAAGGCATACGGTTTAATAGATATACTGTCGTGGCAATAACATCATCCCAATATCTACTTGGCACATATGCCCCAAGCAAGAGAGCGCAGGCTGTTTCTAGGATAAGCCAATTCTTCCTTTCGGCAACCCCATTTTGTTGGGGTGTTTAAGCACATGACGTTTCGTGAAGAAGGCCATGGGTAGCAAAGTAATCCTGAAATTTCTTATTGACATATTCACCACCATTGTCAGAGCGAAGAATCTGAATTTTAGCTGAAAATTGAGTTTGAATCATTGTATGAAAAGATTGAAACACACTAAACACATCATCCTTATGTTTCAACCGATATAGCCAAGTCATAGGAGTACAATCATCAATAAATGTCACAAACCAGCAAATGCCAGAAGAAGTGGTAATTGGAGAGGGTCCCCAAACATCTGAATGAATTAAAGCAAAAGGAATATCACTTTTATTCAAACTTGTGGAATAAGAAACACGATGACTTTTGGCTAGAATGCAAGTATCACATTTAAAGCCAGAGTCAGGTAATTTGGAAAATAAATCTGGAAACAAGTATTTCATATAGCTAAATGACGGATGCCCTAAGCATCAATGCCATAACCAAGTCTGTCTCTCCTTAATGCTTGTGTGGTGCATATGATGAGCCCAACCAAAGCTGAAATCATCCATGTAATATAACCCCCCCCCCCCCTCCCTTCTTAGTACCACACCCAATGATCTCCTTGGTGAGAATATCCCAAAGAAGACAAAAAGTAGGATACATTAGTGCAACACAATTTAGTTCCTCAGTAACTTGTCCTATAGACATCAATTTATTTGAGAGGGATGGAACTAATAAAGTATTAGATAAAGAAAAATATGGTGATAAGGCAACAGTTCCAGCCCTTGTAACTGGATATATAACCCCATTAGCATTCGCAATATCAATTTGCCTTGGTTGGGTAACTTCAATAAAATCATCTGAATTGAATGTATATGATCCATGGCCTTGAAGTCAATTATCCAGCCATTGTCACCATTTTGGATAGAACCAAGTAGGGCATAACCACAATTACCTTTGTTAGGTTCTAAAGATTTAGGAATTTATGTATTTAGAACTCTAATCTGTATTGTTGACAAACCATGATCAAAATAGGTTGTTTAGTCTTGTTTAGGCTTGCTCAAAGTTGGGTCTTTCATGTAAAGTTGGAATCGAGAGGCTGCAGATGCATTGGTGCATTTCAGCCTGGCTCGATCAATCGAATGAAATGCTCGATCGATCGAATCTCGGGCAAAATGCTTTTCTGCAGAATATTCCAGCTCAGCCCTAACTCATTAAACATTTTGGGTTTTTCTGTTTTTACCCTAGGTATATAAAGAAAAACCCTAGCCACGTTTTTAGAGTCACTCCAGTTGTATTGTTGCTCATACTTTTCTATTTTGTGTAAATCTCTTGTGAGATCTAGAGGAGCTTTCCTTTACACAAAGCTTAGGGTTTTCAAGGTAGAGATTACTTCAACATCTTAATGATTAACTCGGTTGCTACCATTGAAGCTTAAAGAATAACAAGCGTGGGTGCTTGTAGCTGATTGGCGAATCCAAGAAAGAAGGAGTCCGTGGATTCGGAGCTTGCACGTGGTCGTGTAAGTAAGTTCTACTGGTGGGTAGCATTAGGAAGTCAAGCGGGGAGCTTGTAAGTCCTTTTGTATGAACTTCGATTCTTTCATAGTGGATTCAGGTTTTCCTTGAGGATAGGTGGGTCAAATCCTCCCCAGGTTTTTACCGTGTGGTTTCCTGGGTGATCATATCATTGTGTTCTTTATTATTCTGCTGCTTTATATTTTTGATATGATTGTATGTTTGTGATAACCTAGAATTGCATAATTTGACTAAGTTAATCACTTGGCTAATTAACTAGGTTAATTTGGTTGGTTTAAGGGGTCTAAAACCTATCAAGTGGTATCAGAGCGGGTAGCTCTCTTGTTTGAGATTTTTTGATCTCTGAGCTGATCCTTGACCCCTGTTGTCATGGAGCATGGACACTCTCTTGTTGTTCCTCCTCACTTTGATGGGAATAACTATGCTTATTGGAAAGTAAGGATGAAAGCATTCTTGAAATCTATTGAAGAGAGAGTTTGGAATTCCGTTGAGTACGGATGGGAGAAGCCCACTACTCCTGTGAGTGAGTGGCAAACTTCTTAAAAAGAAGCAACTGGGTTCAATAGCAAAGCTATGAATGCCATCTTTAACGCTGTTTCTATGGAGGAATTTAAGAGAATCTATAATGTTAAGGTTGCTCATACTGCGTGGAAAATCTTCCAAACTGTGCATGAAGGCACAAAGGCAGTTAAGATAAATAAACTGCAGTAATTGACTTCTAGATTTGAAAGCATTAGAATGTCTGCTGATGAATCTTTTGATGAATTCTATGCTAAATTGAATGATATTGTTAATTCTGCTTTTAATTTGGGTGAAATCTATGATCAACCTAAAATTGTTAGGAAGATACTTAGATCTTTAACTGAGGGCTTTAGACCCAACGTGACTGCCATTACTGAGAGCAAGGATGTGGACTCCATCCCTGTTGATGAGCTTGTAGATCTCTTCAGTCCTATGAGTCTGACCTTCCCAAAGTGAACAAATCCAAATCAATGGCTCTTAAGTCTGTTGATGATGTTGATGTTGGTGGATTTGATGATGAGCTCTCTGCTACAGAGATTGCGTACCTTGCCAAGAACTTTAGAAACTTTCTTAGGAATAACAACAGAAAGGCAAGAGGTACAAACACTGCTGAACCTAGAAACTTTAGGAAGAATGATCTCACTAAGGTTAATAACTTTGAAAAACCTAGAGAAAAAGTTGGTCAATCTTCAAACAATCCATTGGGTGCTCAGTGTTTTGGCTGTCAAGGGTATGGTCATGTGAAATCTGAATGTCCTACATTCTTGAGGTCTAAGGGTAAAGCTATGGCTGTAACTCTTAATGATAATGAGGTTCCGATGATGAGTTTGGATGTGACGAGGATGGAAACTTCATTGCTTTCATTGCTTTCACTGCTACTGTTATAGTCAATAAAAGTATATTTGTTGAAGAGAACCCTTCTGATGGGGAACTCTCTGAAGATGCAGATCTTCAAGAGGCCTATAATAAACTTTGCAAAGTTGCTGCAAAGGATGCTATTGTTAGGTTCTAAGGTCTTAGGATTTTATGTATTTAGAACTCTAATTTGTAATGTTGGCAAACCATGATCAAAACATTGTATTTAGTCTTGTTTAGGCTTGCTCAAAGTTGGTTTATTATTGTACAGTTGGAATCGAGTGGCTGCAGAAGTACTTGGGACTTTTGGCCTGGCTCGATCGATCGAAGATTAGACTCGATCGATCGAAAATCGCACAGGTTGAATTTTCTGCAGAATTTCCAACTCAGCCCTACTTCATTAAACGTTTAGAGTTTTATGTTTTTACCCTAGGTATATAAACAAAACCCTAGCCACGTTTTTGAGGTTGTCGATATTGTTATTGTTGCTCATATTTTCTGTTTTGTGTAAATCTCTTGTGAGATCTTAGAGGAGCTTTCCTTTACACAAAGCTTAGGGTTTTCAAGGTAGAGATGATTTCAACATCTTGAAGATCAACTTAGTTGCAACCATTGGATCTTAAAAGAAAAGCAAGCGGGGAGCTTGTAGCTGATTGAAGAATTCAAGAAAGAAGTAGTCCGTGGATTCGGAGCCTGCACGTGGTCGTGTCAGGAAGTTCGTACTGGTGGGTAGCATTAGGAAGTCGAGCGGGGAGCTTGTAGTCCTTCTGTAAGAACTTCAATTCTTTCATAGTGAATTCTTGTTTGCCTTGAGGATCGGTGGGTCAAATCCTCCCCAGGTTTTTACCGTGTGGTTTCCTGGGTGATCATATCTTGTGTTCTTTATTATTTCCGCTGCTTTATTTGTTTTATATACATGATATGATTATTTGATTGTTTTAACCTAGAATTGCTTAATTTGACTAAGTAACAACTTGGCTAATTAATCTAGGCTACGCAATCTGGTTGTTTAAGGGGTCTAAATAACCTATCAAGTGGTATCAGAGCGGGTAGCTCTTTGTGTTTGAGATTTTTAATCTCTGAGCTGATCCTTGACCCCTGTTGTCATGGAGCATGGACACTCTTTGTTTGTTCCTCCTCATTTTGATGGGAACAACTATGCTTATTGGAAAGTAAGGATGAAAGCATCCTGAAATCCATTGATGAAAGGGTTTGGAATTCCGTTGAATACGGATGGGTGAAACCCGCTACTCCTGTGAGTGAGTGGCAAACTTCTGAAAAAGAAGCAGCAAGCTTCAATAGCAAAGC
This sequence comes from Quercus aquifolioides, assembly GCA_019022515.1. Taxonomy (NCBI): domain Eukaryota; kingdom Viridiplantae; phylum Streptophyta; class Magnoliopsida; order Fagales; family Fagaceae; genus Quercus; species Quercus aquifolioides. The sequence continues at coordinate 28,228,736 of CM032329.1, forward strand.
TATGAATGCTATCTTTAATGCTGTTTCTATGGAGGAATTTAAGAGGATCTCTAATGTTGAGGTTGCTCATGTTGCATGGAAAATCCTCCAAACTGTGCATGAAGGCACAAAGGCAGTTAAGATTAATAAATTGCAACAATTGACTTCTAGATTCGAAAGCATTAGAATGTCTGATGATGAATCTTTTGATGAATTTTATGCTAAATTAAATGATATTGTCAATTCTGCTTTTAATTTGGGTGAAATCTATGATCAACCTAAAATTGTTAGGAAGATTCTTAGATCTTTAACTGAAGATTTTAGACCCAAAGTGACTGCCATCACTGAAAGCAAGGATGTGGACTCCATCCCTGTTGATGAGCTTGTAGGATCTCTTCAATCCTATGAGTCTGACCTACCTAAAGTAAACAAATCCAAATCAATGGCTCTTAAGTCAGTTGATGATGTTGAGGGTGGTGGATTTGATGATGAGCTCTCTGCTACAGAGATTGCCTATCTTGCCAAAAACTTTAAGAACTTTCTGAGGAATACAAATAGAAAGGCAAGAGGGACTTACACTGCTGAACCTAGAAATTTTAGGAAGAATGATCCCATTAAGGTTAACAATTTTGAAAAACCTAGAGAAAATTTTGGTCAATCTTCTAATAACTCTTTGGGTCCTCAGTGTTTTGGCTGTCAAGGGTATGGTCATGTGAATTCTGAATGTCCTACATTCTTGAGGAATAAGGGTAAAGCTATGGCTGTAACCCTTAGTGATAATGAGGTTTCTGATGATGAGTCCGGTGGGGACGAGGATGGAAACTTCATTGCTTTCACGGCTACTGCTACAGTCAATGAAAGCATATCTGCTGAGGAGAACCCTTCTGATGGGGAACTCTCTGAAGATGCAGATCTTCAAGAGGCCTATAACAAACTTTGTAAAATTGCTGCAAAGGATGCTATGAAAGTTGAACTTGGCCTAAAGAAAATTGATTCTCTTGAGCTTGAAAAGAGAAATTTGCTTGTTAAACTGTTTGATGCTAATGAGCTTTTGAATAATGTTAAATCTGAGAACATGCTTTTGCTTGATAAAGTTAGAACTTTGGAACATGATTTATCTGTTGCTAGATCTGCTAGTTCTAAACTTGATCACATGCTGAATGTTCAAAAGTCTCCTGCTGATAAAACTGGGTTAGGATATGTTGAAAGCATTTTTGATTCTGGACCACATTCCACTACTTTTGTTCCTTCCTCTTCTTCTGAACCTTCTGTGAGTAAGGTTGTGAGTGAAACTGTCAAACCACCTGTGAGTGAGATAGTTAAACCCGTAGAAGTTTCACCACCTAAGAAGATTAGGGTAGACTTAAGAGAATCTAAACCTAAGGAGCCTACCAAATCTAAGGACAAGATGCATGGTAAACCTGCTTGGGTTTGTCATTATTGTGGTAAGTCTGGACACATTCGTCCTAACTGTTACAAGCTTCAAGCTGATAAGAGAGCAACTAAACCAAAAGTGCCTGTGCCTCAAGCACATGATCCTATGGCATTAATTGGTGAATTGGTAAAGGTGTTAAACCTTTATTCCAATCCTGGAGTTGGGAATCACTCTAATGTGAATAAGAACTCCAATGCTCGTGGTGCATCTAAAAAGTTTTGGATGCAAAAGACTCGAACTAACTGAGTCTTTCTGACATGGTCCTTGTGCTTAATTGCTCTATTCTTTGGTGACCATTGTTCTTTGGTTTGTGTCTTTTTATTGTTTTTGTTCTAGGACTTGCATTGCATTACATTCATGCATTTCATTCTAGGATTTATTTGTTTTCCTTTAAAAAAAAAAAAAAAAAAAAAAAGGAAAAGTGAAAGCAAAAATTATGTTAGACACTATTTTTCTTGATTTTTGAAAAACAAGGTTGGTCTATCTTTTGACACATGTCATGTTCTGTGTACCTTGTTTAACTTTGATGAGCTTAAATATTGCACTTGACTAGTTAAAGCTTTGTAGTGCATGTTGTGTGGGAAAGATGTTTGTGGTTATTAATCACTTTGTCTTGATCTTGAAGTCACATGTTATTTGACTGTCGGACTTGATCTTTTTGAGAAAGGCATAAATAACCATCTCACCACTGTTCACTAGTCAATCATGAACACCTTAGTGCATATCATAAGATTTTGTGCTCGAGAAAGTGTAGCACATGCACAAAAAGAACATAAGGTGTAGCCTCTTTAAATGTTTAAATGCTTAATGCTTAAAACTGGTGTGTACTATTAGGCTTGATGCCAATTCACTTAATTCAAACCGGTGTGTACTATTAGGCTTGATGCCATTTCACATAATCTAATCTGGTGTGTACTATTAGGCTTTATGCCAAATTTCACCTAAATAATGGGGCAAAAATACAAGAAACTTACATGATTGCAAGCTTTTGTTCTAGGAGATGTGGGAGTTATAGGATGTAACTCTTTAGGTGATAGTCTCTTTTAAATTCTATGTGATGAATTGTGTAGACTTTGTGGTTGATTGCTATTCACATATCACCTCACATGTATCTCAAGTTTTTGCTAGTATCACACACTACACAAGTTACTCTTTGTTAAACACTGTACATGCTAGTGTGTGTGTTTTTGGTCTGACCAACCAAGTTTGAAATTATCTTGAGATTTGTGTACAACATATTTGTTGTTTGAGAATATTCAAAGGAAGAATGATTGAAACTTGTTTTTGAGAAAATTGGGGTTTAAAACTTTGGGTTTTTGAAAAATCATTCCATCTCATACTCATGCATTTTATTTCTGTAATTTAATGCTTTGAGGAGTTGTTTTTTCAAAATTTGGTTTGTCTTTCAAAACTGTGATTTTTCTCAAAATTTAGTGAGCCTCTGCCCATTTCGATCGATCCAGCCTGTTTTTCGATCAATCGAAAAAGTGCTTTCATTTGTCTCAAAATGACTGTGTGTTTCGATCGATCGAATCTGTTTTTCGATCAATCGAAAAAGTGCTCTCATTTGTCTCAAAATGACTGTGTGTTTCGATCAATCGAATCTGATTTTCGATCGATGGAACATCGTGAAAAAGCTTTTTTAAAAGATCAGATCTGACTTTTTCAAATACTTTTCAAAATCTTTTTCAAACTTTTTCTCTCTCTCCGCGTTGGCAAGGCTCCACCTTAGGGATTTTTTGTCGTTTTCTTCCGAAGTTTTTGCACAATCTCTCTTTCCTCAAGCCGGTAAGACTCTTTTACCCTTCCTTTTGATTTTATTTTCATCATTTCATGCATAAATCCATGTTTTTAAGGGTAATTTTCGGAATATGCAAAATTGGGATTTTCTTTTGTTTCAAGCCTTAATTTATGAAATTGATCATTGGGTTTTTGTGGGGACACTTCATTAACATGATTCTTACCTGTTAATTTGATCAAATTTGAGTTTGGTGAAAAATTGAAAAATCTAGGGCTTGTTCTTGATCCGAATTGGGGCTTTTGTTAAATTGAGATGATTTTGATGAAATTGACTTGTTGTGTAGTTGTAATTAAGCATTATAATCTATGTAATGTGTTTTATAATGCTCAATTCATCTTTTTGGTATAAAATTTCAACAAGTGGTTTTCAATTTTTGGGATTTTTGATAAAAATTCCATGTTCAAGCCAATTTTGTCAATTTCAATCTCAATTGAACTTATTTGTTTACTGCATTAGATCATGCATCACAACATTATTAATGTTCATGCATCATATAGATTTTTGTTCTATATTTTTTATTGTGCTAATTTGCAGTCTGCCCTTGGTTATGTTTTCTCTTGTTCTTTTGGTTTTTCCTTTGTGTCTCTGTCCTTTCCTTAACACTATGCCTAGGAAAACTAGAGCCCGTAGGAATGTTCCCTCACCTTCTCCTTCACCCCCTCCATCCTATGATCGTGAGAAGTTTTCGAGTGAGAAAAACCAAGAGATTTATGAGAAGCTGAATGTAAGGAGAAAAATTTGGGCTGAGCGTTCTGTTCACTTAGATGAACTTGATCCTGCCATTAGGGCAAACTTTGAGCGTAGGGGCTGGTTACCCTTGGTGGATGTTTCTGATCCTCCTCCACCTTCTGCCTTGATTAGAGAGTTCTATTCGAACATCTCTATCCGCATCTATGATTCCAACACTCTAGTCAAGAGTTGGATACGAGGCGTAGAGTACACCCTTACTCCTACGGTAGTGGCTGATGCTCTAGGGGTACCATTGGTTCGACATCCTGTCTATCCATATGATGTGTCTCCCGAGATTAGTGATGTCTTGTCTTACATCACTAGGACTACTGTCCAGTGGGGTTCTGATCCTCGGATCACCTCTGCTGAGCTCTCTGGGTTACACTATCTTTTCTTTAGGATAGCGTGTCATTCTATCTGGCCCATTTCCCATGTTCACACCATTCCTCTTGAGAGGTGTGTATTTTTGTACGCTCTAGTTACTGATGCTCCTATTAGTTTTCCCCATCTTTTTCTTCGTTCTTTGAACGATGTTTATAGGAGTTCATCATCTGCTCATGCTCTTGTTCATCCTATTTTCATTCATAGGATTCTCCTTCATCTTGATCTTGGTGGCTTCCCTTACTCTGAGCCCGTTCATGTTATTGCTCCTATAGGTGCGTCTTTTCTTAGACAAAGGGCTGCTCATCTTCGAGCTGGTTCTAAACACCCTAGGTCTGAGCCCTCTAGTAGCGCACCTCCTCCTTCTTCTTCTGCAGGTATTGCTGGTGAGGATGTTACTGATCCAGTTGGTGATGATGCTGCTGCTGCTGATGTTCCTCCACCTCCTTCGGCCGACTTCGATGTTCGTCGTACTTTGGAGACTGTCATGACCGTTCAGGCGGCTCATGGACAGATTTTGGTGGACTTGCTTGATGAGTTTCGTGCTCTACGAGCTGACTTGGCGCGTCTTCATTCACCCTCACCACCTCCTTTTGATGGCAACTTGTGATTGCTCTTTGGCATTCCGTCACAAAAAGGGGGAGTGGTATTTTGACTTGTAGAGGGGTTTTTGTAGTTAGGGGGAGACTTTTTGTTTTGAGGAGCTTGTGGAGTTTTTTTTAGATTGTATCTAGGTGCTTCACTTTGTATATCATTTTTGGGGATATTCATGTTAGGGGGAGTAACATTGATTGATATACATGTTATATTCATTGATTCTTGTTGCTTTATGATTCACTGCTTATTGATTTATATTTATGAGTTGATCATTCATATATGTCTTTATTTTGTGTTGTGTGAATCTTACAAGAATGTTATACCTGTTGTTTTACTCTTTTCTGTCACACATGCGTTTATGCGTTTGTTGAGTATTTCAGGAATATACAGGTTGATTCAACTAAAGCTGCTGTCTACACTTGCAACTGATGGATAGTAGTTAGGCTGAATTTGAGTTTATGAGCATTACTTTTGTAAAGGGCTTTTACTTGTAAAACTTTGAGCTTTTAAATTATGGTTTTGTCACGGATTGCCAAAGGGGGAGTTTGTTAGGTTCTAAGGTCTTAGGATTTTATGTATTTAGAACTCTAATTTGTAATGTTGGCAAACCATGATCAAAACATTGTATTTAGTCTTGTTTAGGCTTGCTCAAAGTTGGTTTATTATTGTATAGTTGGAATCGAGTGGCTGCAGAAGTACTTGGGACTTTTGGCCTGGCTCGATCAATCGAAGATTAGACTCGATCGATCGAAAATCGCACAGGTTGAATTTTCTGCAGAATTTCCAACTCATCCCTACTTCATTAAACGTTTAGGGTTTTATGTTTTTACCCTAGGTATATAACCAAAACCCTAGCCACGTTTTTGAGGTTGTCGATATTGTTATTGTTGCTCATATTTTCCGTTTTGTGTAAATCTCTTTTGAGATCTTAGAGGAGCTTTCCTTTACACAAAGCTTAGGGTTTTCAAGGTAGAGATGATTTCAACATCTTGAAGATCAACTTAGTTGCAACCATTGGATCTTAAAAGAAAAGCAAGCGGGGAGCTTGTAGCTGATTGAAGAATTCAAGAAAGAAGTAGTCCGTGGATTCGGAGCCTGCGCGTGGTCGTGTCAGGAAGTTCGTACTGGTGGGTAGCATTAGTAAGTCGAGCGGGGAGCTTGTAGTCCTTCTGTAAGAACTTCAATTCTTTCATAGTGAATTCTTGTTTGCCTTGAGGATCGGTGGGTCAAATCCTCCCCAGGTTTTTACCGTGTGGTTTCCTGGGTGATCATATCTTGTGTTCTTTATTATTTCCGCTGCTTTATTTGTTTTATATACATGATATGATTATTTGATTGTTTTAACCTAGAATTGCTTAATTTGACTAAGTAACAACTTGGCTAATTAATCTAGGCTACGCAATCTGGTTGTTTAAGGGGTCTAAATAACCTATCAGCTATGAATGTTGAACTTGGCCTGAAGAAAATTGAATCTCTTGAGCTTGAAAAGCAAAATTTGTTTGTTAAATTGTTTGATGCTAATGATCTTTTGAACAATGTTAAATCTGAGAACATGCTTTTGCTTGATAAAGTTAAAACTTTGGAACATGATTTATCTGTTGCTAGATCTACTAGTTCTAAACTTGATCAAATGTTGAATGTTCAAAAGTATCATTCTGATAAATTTGGTTTAGGATATGTTGAAAGCATCACTGATTCTGCACCACATTCCACGAACTTTGTTCCTTCATCTTCTTCTGAACCTTCCGTGAGTGAGGTTGTCAAATCTATAGAAGTTTCACCTCCTAAGAAGATTAGGGTTGATCTAGGAGAGTCTAAACCTAAGGATTCTACCCTTTCTAAGGACAAGATGCATGGTAAACCTACTTGGGTTTGTCATTTTTGTGGAAAGTCTGGACACATTCGTCCTAAATGTTACAAGCTTCAAGCTGCTAAGAGAGCAAACAAACCAAAGGTGTCTGTGCCTCAAGCACAAGATCCTATGGCACTTATTAGGGAATTGGTAAAGACGTTGAACCTTTATTCCAATTCTGGAGTTGGAAATCACTCGAATGTGAATAAGAACTCCAATGCTCATGGTACATCTAAAAGGTCTTGGATGCAAAAGACTCGATCTAATTGAGTCTTTCTGACATGGTCTTTGTGCTTCATTGCTCATTCCTCTGTGACCATTGTTCTTTGGTGTTTTTGTGTTTTTGTGTTTTTTCTAGGACTTGCATTGCATTACATTCATACATTTCATTCTAGGATTTATTTGTTTTCTCTTCTATTAATAATAATAATAATAATAATAAAAAATTAAAAAAAAAAAGGAGAAAAGGAGAAAGCAAAAATTTGTTTGACATTATTTTTCTTGGTTTTTGAAAACAAGATTGGTCAATTTATTTACACATAACATGTCTTATGTACCTTGTTTAGCTTTGATGAGCTCATTTATTGCACTTTACTAGTTGAAGCTTTGTAGTGCATGTTGTGTGGGAAAGATGTTTATGGTGTTTATCACTCTATCTTAATCTTGAAGTCACATGTTTTTTGACTGTTGGACTTGATCCTTTTGAGAAAGGCATAAATAACCATCTCACCACTGTTCACTAGCCAATCATGAACACCTTAGTGCATATCATAAGATTTTGTGCTCGAGAAAGTGTAGCACATGCACAAAAAGAACATAAGGTGTAGCCTCGGTTTAATTGCTTAATGCTTAAAATTGGTATGTACTATTAGGCTTGATGCCAATTCACTTAATTAAAACTGGTGTGTACTATTAGGCTTGATGCCAATTCACATAATTAAGAGGCTAAATTCAAGAAACTTACATGATTGCAAGCTTATGTTCTAAGAGATGTGGGAGTTATATGATGTAACTCTTTAGGTAATAGTCTCTTTTAAATTCTGTGTGATGAATTTTGTAGACTTTGTGATTGATTTCTATTCACATATCACCTCACATGTATCTCAAGTTTTTGCTAGTTGCACACACTACACGAGTTACTCTTTGCTAAACACTGTACATGTTATTGTGTGTGTTTTTGGTCTGACCAACCAAGTTTGAAAATATTTTGAGAATTATGCAAAACATTTTTTTTGCCTGAGATATTAAAGGAAGAACTGGCTGAAACTTTCTTTGGAGGAACTGGGATTAAAATTTGGGTTTTAGAAAAAGCATTCCATTTCATCTCATACTCATGCATTTTGTTTCATTGATTTTAATGCTTTGAGGAGTTATTTTTTCAAAAATTGGTTTGAGTTTTTCAAAACTGTAATTTTTCTCAAAATACTGTGAGCCGCTGCTTGTTTCAATCGATCCAACCTGTTTTTCAATCGATCGAAAATACTTAAAATCTCTTTAAAAATTTCGGAGTGATTCGATCGATCGAAAGTAATTTTCGATCAATCGAAAGTTGTGAATCAGGTTTTTAAAACAGTGTTCTTTGACTGATTCAACATACTTTTTCAAAAAGTTTTTCAACCTTTCTCTTCTCTCTCCGACTAGGCAAGGTTCTACAGCGATTTTTTTGTCGTTTTCCTCCAAAAGTTTTGCAAAGTTTCTCTGTCCTCAAGCCGGTAAGTCCATTTTGCCCTTCCTTTTTTAGTTTATTTGCATTTATCATGCATTTTTCCTCAAAATTTCGGACCTCTTTCTTTTTGGGATTTTTGTTGTTTCAAGCCCAATTTTGTGCAATTGATCAATGGGTTTTTGTGGGGACATGCTATAAACATGATCTTGATAATTTAATTTGATCAATTTTGGGTTTTGTGAAAAATTGAAATTTCTAGGGTTTATATTAGTTCCGAATTGGGGATTTTGTTCAATTAGGTTGAAATTGATGAAATTGGCTTATTGATTGGATGTAATTAGGCATTATAATCTATGTGTTGTGTTTTGTAATGCTTAATTCATCAATGTGCTTCAAAATTTTTCAAGTGGTTTTCAAATTTTTGGGGTTTTTGTTAGAAACTCTATGCTCGAGCCAATTTTGTTCAATAGAACTTAAAATTGAACTTTGTTTACTACATTAGTACATGCATCATGACATTTTAACTGTTCATGCATCATATAGATTTTTGCTCTATATTTTTTTGTGCTAACTTGCAGTCTGCCCTTGGTTTTTATTTTTTTCTCTTTTGGTTTTCTCTTATGTCTCTGTCCTTCCTTAGCATCATGCCTAGGAAAACTAGGGCTCGTAGGTCTGTCCCCTCATCTACTCCTTCCCCTCCTCCCTTTGACCGAGAGAAATTTCCTAGTGAGAAAAACCAGGAAATCTTTGAGAAGCTGAATCTTAGACGTAAGATATGGTCTGAGCGGTCTGTCATTCTAGATGAGTTAGATCCTGCCATTAGGGCATTTTTAGGGCGTAGGGGCTGGTTACCCTTGGTGGATATTTCTGATCCTCCTCCACCTGCTACCTTGATTAGAGAGTTCTTTTCGAACATCTCTATCCGCATCTATGATTCCAACACTTTGGTAAAGAGTTGGATACGAGGCGTAGAGTACACCATTACTCCTAAGGTAGTGGCTGATGCTTTAGGGGTACCTTTGGTACAACACCCTGTCTATCCATATGATGAGTCTCCAGTTTTGAGTGATGTCATGTCTTACATCACTGGGTCATCTATCCAGTGGGGTTCTAATCCTAGGATCACCACTGCTGAGCTTTCTGAGTTACACTATCTTTTCTTTAGGATAGCGTGTCATTGTTTTTGGCCCATTTCTCATCTTCACACCATTCCTCTCGAGAGGTGTGTATTTTTGTACGCTCTAGTTACTGATGCTCCTATCAGTTTTCCCCATTTGTTCCTTCGTTCTTTGAACGAAGTGTATAGGAGTTCATCTTCTGCTCATGCCCTTGTTCATCCTATTTTCATTCATAGTATTTTGCTATATCTTGATCTTGGTGATTTCCCTTCCTCAGAGCCTGTGCATGTTATTGCTCCTATAGGTGCGTCTTTTCTTAGACAAAGGGCTGTTCACCTTCGAGCTGGCTCTAAACACCCTAGGTCTGAGCCTTCTGGGTCCACACCTCCTCCCTCTTCTTCTACAGGTCCTCCTGGTGAGGATGTTCCTGATCCTGATGCTGCTGCTGCTGTTCCTCCACCTCCATCGGATGACTCTGATATCCGTCATACTTTGGAGACTGTCATGACCGTTCAGGCGGCTCATGGTCAACTTTTGGTGGACCTTTTTGACGAGATTCGTGCGTTGCGAGCTGATCTGGCACATCTTCGTTCACCCTCACCACCTCCTTTTGATGATGGATTGTGATTGCTCTTTGGCATTCCGTCACAAAAAGGGGGAGTAGAGTTTGTAGAGGAGTTTTGTAGTTAGGGAGAGTTTTTTTTGTTGTTTTGAGGAGCTAGTGGAGTTGTTAGATTGTATCTAGGCGCTTCACCTTATATATCATTTTTTTTTGGGATATTCATGTTAGGGGGAATAACATTGATTGATATACATGATTTATTTTTTGATTCTTGTTTCTTTGGATTCACTATTTATTGATTTATATTTATGAGTTATTCATTGATATATGTCTTTATTATGTGTTGTGTGAATCATACAAGAATGTTATACCTGTTTATATACTATTTTCTATCACACATGCGTTTATGCGTTTGTTGAGTATTTTAGAAATATACAGGTTGATTCAATTGAGCTGCTGTCTACACCTGCAACTGATGGATAGTAGTTAGGATTGAATTTTAGTTTTTATGAGCATTATTTCTGTAAAGGGCTTTTACTTGTAAACTTTGAGCTTTTAATTTGTGTTTTGTCACGGATTGTCAAAGGGGGAGTTTGTTAGGTTCTAAAGATTTAGGAATTTATGTATTTAGAACTCTAATTTGTATTGTTGGCAAACCATGATCAAAACAGGTTGTTTAGTCTTGTTTAGGCTTGCTCAAAGTTGGGTCTTTCATATAAAGTTGGAATCGAGAGGCTGCAGATGCATTGGTGCATTTCGGCCTGGCTCGATCGATCGAATGAAAGGCTTGATCGATCGAATCTCGGGCAGAATGCTTTTCTGCAGAATATTCCAGCTCAGCCCTAACTCATTAAACGTTTTGGGTTTTCTGTTTTTACCCTATGTATATAAAGAAAAACCCTAGTCACGTTTTTAGAGTTGCTCCAGTTGTATTGTTGCTCATACTTTTCTGTTTTGTGTAAATCTCTTGTGAGATCTAGAGGAGCTTTCCTTTACACAAAGCTTAGGGTTTTCAAGGTAGAGATTACTTCAACATCTTGATGATCAACTCAGTTGCTACCATTGAAGTTTAAAGAATAACAAGCGTGGGTGCTTGTAGCTGATTAGAGAATCCAAGAAAGAAGGAGTCCGTGGATTTGGAGCTTGCAAGTGGTCGTGTCAGTAAGTTCTACTGGTGGGTAGCATTAGGAAGTCAAGCGGGGAGCTTGTAAGTCCTTTTGTATGAACTTCGATTCTTTCATAGTGGATTCAGGTTTGCCTTGAGGATAGGTGGGTCAAATCCTCCCCATGTTTTTACCGTGTGGTTTCCTGGGTGATCATATCATTGTGTTCTTTATTATTCCGCTGCTTTATATTTTTGATATGATTGTATGTTTGTGATAACCTAGAATTGCATAATTTGACTAAGTTAATCACTTGGCTAATTAACTAGGTTAATCTGGTTGGTTTAAGGGGTCTAAAACCTATCAACCTTGGTCATTGAGATGAGTTTCATCACTCGAAGACTCTATTTGTGAGGTAAGAGATAACTGGGGTGCTGCAGTTACCAGGGTAGCTCGACCAGGCCCTTCATTAGAGGCAGCAGCACGATTTTTCTGGGCCTTGTACTCATTCCACCGGTCTAGGTACCCATGTAACTTGAAACAAGTTTCATGGGTATGTTTCATGCGCCCACAATGAGTACAACCTCCTTCTTCCGATTGAACCTTGGATCTGGCGTTGGTATTCAGTTTCCCACCACCCGTAGAGCCATTTTTGGATAATTGAAGAGAGCGTGGTTGTTGTTGTCCTATCTTGACTCCTTTTGATGCTATAACAGCTTCAGTCATGTCTGTACCCGTGAGCATCACCGCTTGCTGGATTTCCTCCCGTCGACCATGAGCATAGGCCTATTCTACAATAGGGAAAGGACGTATCTATAGCACATCACTTCAAATCTTGTCCAGCCGATCGTCCAATCCATCAAGAAAGATATAGACTCTGTCTTCTTGTAGGATTGTATTATATTTTTGTATATCAGTTGCATAGTTCATCCGGTTAGGATACCGGAAATCAATTTCTCTCCACAGGCCTTGAAGATCATTGTAATGTTTTTCAATGGATCCTCCGGCTTGTCTCATTTTAGTCACCCATCTTTTTAGATCATAGACTTGTGAAGTATCAGTTCCATCAAAATAAGTAGTAGCAATAGAATCCCATACCAGTTTTGTAGTTGGGAGGCGAATGAAATTACTGATCAAGGACGGGTCCATAGAATTGATCAGCCACCCTTTGACAATTGCATTCTTAGTTCACCATCGTCAGAAAGTCGGATCTGTAGGTTTAGGTTGCAAAAAGTCACCATTGATATATCCCAATTTGTCTTTGCCCAAGATATACATCTCAACAACTTGGGACTAGAGGGCATAATTGGTGCCATCCAACTTAATGCCGATTTGTGCAGTGGAAGCATCATAGGTCGGTAGGTGGGTTTGGGTTTGATTTTTGGTCAAGACTTCAGTCATTCTTGCCATCAAATCTTCTAGGATAGAGTCTGTGGAATTGCCGCCAGTTTGTACCACATCAGTTGGGTTCACCATGGCTACAGATCAATGTTTAGGGTTGGGTTTGGTTATAGAGCAAGTCCTAGGATTTTGCTCTGATACCATGTCAAAAAGATTGCTCATATATTTCGTATATTTCTTTACAAAGACAACTATGGTTATATAGCAGTACAAAGAGAATGATCTAGAAGCTAAACTAGGCTATACACAAATTACGGCTACTATAATGGTTGACCCTTAAGAGAAGGGATTCTAAACAATTTGGCCTACAATTTCTCCAATCACGTGACAGCTCACGCCAACAATTTCAGCGTTTGGCACCGCTCATGGAAAGACATTTTGGGATTATGGGGGGCATGAGCCAAAACTCTCTCATTTTTACAATGATGCTATGGCTAGCGATGCACGCTTAGTCATGAGCACGTTGGTTGACAAGTGCAAGGGGGTGTTTGAGGGACTAGAGTCATTGGTTGATGTTGGAGGCAGCACAGGAACTGTGGCCAAGGCCATTGCCGGTGTATTCCCAGATATAGAGTGCATTGTATTTGATATTCCCACCCCGTACTTCTATAGTTGTATATAATTGCCATATTGAGTCTTGTCATATGGTTTACATTCGATGATTAGAACTATTTTCTTAATTTATTTTGAATTTTTATGGGAGGACATTTATTCTCATGCAATCTTTACTATACATATACATCTTCTGTACATATCATCTATTTGAGGATTTTTTTTTTATTTTTTTTAATACAAGATAGAAATTCTACTCTAGAATAATCTAAGTGTATATGTGTGTGAAGCTCTCTTTTAGAGACTTGAATCTCAGCCCTTGCCCCCCACACCCCACAAAGCATTTATACTTATGGAGCGACCATCGCACCAAAGGTGTGTAGTGGTATCGCACCAAAGGTGTGTAGTGGTCATCTATTTGAGGTTTTAAAATGTGGACATTAATAAATAAAAACTTATTTATTTGAAATACAAAATATTCAATTGATACAAAATTTGGAGTACGTTTTAAGAATAAGAAGTCATTTAATCAAACGGTAGAATTTTCAAAATATTAAATTTGTTTCATGCATTTCATTTTTCCTTAAATTTGGGTAAATAAGTTTGTGTCTTAACCAAAGGGGTTTATTTTAATGACATGGACTAAATAAAATTAATAACAAAAAATATATAAAATATAATTATGTTCAAGGGTTTAACCTCTTACAGTTTTAGTGTTTTTTATTGTTCTTGAAAATGAGAATACAGTGGATATTGCACAATTGGAATGACAAGGAATGCGTAAAAATACTTAAGCACTGCAAGGAGGCAATCCCAATCAATAATAAGAAGGGAGAAATGATTATTATAGACATGATAATGGAGAACCGGAAGAAAGCTAAGGAGTCGATTGAGACACAACTCTTCTTTGACATGCTGATGATGGTATTGACCACAGGAAGGGAGAGATATGAAAAAGAATGGGCTAAGCTATTTTTGGATTCTAGTTTCAGTGACTATAAGATAACCCCCATAATAGGTTTAAGGTCTCTTATTGAAGTTTATCCTTAAAAAGCTCTTGCAAGTTTGATAGATTTTCATGCACGCATCATATTGTTATATTTGGTTTCTTGTGTGCCTATGTATGTTCTAAGAGATATGCTTACTCCAACAACAAGATTGTATCAATGTTATGTACTGTATTGAAGGAATATGCAATTATTTACCGGACAAAGTTTAATTACAAAATTGGTTGTAACTAAGGCTACAAGCTTACTTAATATCTTTTTATTAAAGGTGAATTTTAACAAATGCTCCATTAGATTACATCTTCATTTTATATCCTCCATCATTGTAAAATTTCTAGAAAATTAAAGATCAATAGTTATATTATCAATAAATTGTTTAAATTGCAAGTTTTTGTAATTTAAAATTATGTTTAAAATATAAGCTTATAGATTATATATATAGTAAATAATATCCGATTAACACTGAAAGCTCGAAAATGTGTTGAAAACACAAGAGCTGTTTAGACCCCCCAATTAAAATTACGGCTCGATAGATTTTACACAACTTTAATACAAAGTGCGGAATAGTGTAAAAGCGAGCGGATGAACAAGTAAGCTACTCTAATCCATAAACTAAGCAACACAGCAGTATAATGGAATAAAACAAGAGTAGGGAAGAAGGATGCAAACACAGAAAACACCGAGACGTGTTCTTGAAGAGGAAACCGAAGAACTCGGCGAAAAACCTCTCCGCTGCCCTCCAAGCGGAAATCGATCCACTAGACAATCAGTTGGGATACATGGGTTAGCAAGAGACCCTCCAAGCCTAATCTACCCGATGTACCTAAACCCTCCAAGCTCCTACTCCAACAAGGCTTCTCGGAACCGTGTCTTGTCTAGCACCCCGGATCCCGCAACAAGCTCCATGTTGCATCTGCCATTCCAGGCTTCTTCCAATGCTTCCCAGCAGCACCAAAACGTCACTCAACACTCTCAAAGGGTGTGGTAAGTGTTTGGGCTATCAACCTCTCAATGGTGTGGAAATGGAGAGGGAAGGGTTGAGGAGATACCACAAGCAATTATATAGAGAAAGGTGGGGATGACAATCTTTAATTCCCAATGTGTTTGGCTAGGGTTTTCTCTCTAAAGCATCTCTCAACATTTGTGGGTAATGAGGGTATATATAGGATAGGTGCAAAATGTGTGAGTCATTCAGTACAGGCTGGCAGAACAGCTTGTCTCGCGGGTGTCTCACGGGAAGGCCTTACCCGCGAGATACTCGCGAGAGACAACTGTCTCCACCTGGCCTGACTCTTCGCATTCCAGCACGTGCAGGACACATGCTTCACTTCGCGGGAAGCTAGGTCGCGACATACCCGCGAGAATCCTTCAGCCTCCAAATTGCTTGAGTCTTCACACACTCTCTATCACACAACCCTTACAACAAATCCCACAACAAATACAGGGTATAAACGATTGATAATAATTACAATCAAATTTGGCATGGAATAAAAGCCAACAAAATACATAGTTGTAAATAACAACTTTACAATCTCCCCATTTGGCTATTCCGTGACAAAACCCTAAAACAGACTCTAGACTTAAACGTGAGTTTGGGAACAAAGGCAAAACTCACTCACACCTAATTCTAGATTCTGATAAGCTCTTGAAACATATGAACAAGTAACTCCTGAAACACAACAACAGAATAATATCATTGTATGCAGAAAACTTGAAAAGCATATGGAGCAATAAAAGCATGATCAAGCAAAATGAAATAGAAACACTAGATCATGGCAAGATCAAACAAGTAATCACTATACACAAGCAATTACTATGCTCATTCACTCAAGGAATGAACATCCGGATATGCAAGATGATAAGCTCATTTGAAGAGTACCATTTGCAAATCCAACACTCAACCAATGCAAAATACTCGAAGTATTTGCATCTAGGAACAATCCTACTAGGGCACAAGTGTGTTCATCACTCAACCAATGCATAGAACGTATATGCATCTAGGAACAATCCTACACGGGCACAAGAGTGATGTACTGAAGTAAAATGTGTGACATTGAACTTCAATAACACAGGCATAAAGGCTGCATAAACAATGTACTGCATATGCATGACACAAACCATAAAAGCCTACAAATCAATAAGCAATGAAACAAACCCTTAAAGCTTACAAAAGCAACATGGGTACATGCAAAGTATGCTACAAAGCATAAAGAATATCACAAAAGAAACATCTGAAATAATACTTAAATAAAACATAGTATCAAAGTTTTAAAACAAAAACCGTAAAACAGTTATAAAGACTAAATGATACTGAATAAAGACCGTCTGAAAAACCAATAACCAATGTTACTAAGTTTCTAGACTATGCTCCCCCTAACGCTGTGCAAGCTCTTCTCCAGCTCCCCCTCACAATTTTCTCCCCCTTTTTGACCGGAATGGCCAAAGGGTTAGAACTGATCTGACTCTGAATCCGTGCCTTGCTCCATAGATAAGTCTTGTATTTGGGAAGAGAGCGCGGTGATCTGTCCTCGAAGGTATGCAAACTGGTCCGCGGTGTATTGCACATGGGAGTCAAGCACTGTAAACATCTAATCCATCTTGGCAAGCAACTGATCAAGTTTGCTTAAGCCTTATGGTGGAGCCGAAGATGATGGCTATGCAGAGGGCTCTGGAGTCGAGGTGAACCTATCAATCTCCTCCTCTGTATCTTCACCTTCATCCTGCTGAACCCGTCGTGGTGGCGGTATGGTATGCACACCAGTCTTAGAACCCTTGATGTGTGCAGTGCTCCTAGTCAGTGTATGACCACCAATGGGGTAATCCCTTTGAACAGCTGTGAGGCCACTGGGTAGCTTGAGCTTTGCCTTGGCAATCAAACCCATGATTAAGGAGGGAAACGGCATCACAGTCCGTGTATTCTGCTTTGTGATGCTCTTCTTCAGGACATGCATGATATGGCCACAAATGTCAATCTTCTTATGTGTAAAGAGATCATACAGGAATCTTGTTCTCGGAGCGGATAGAGTGGTGAGATTGGTGACCGGATACAGATTGTGAATCATCACATAGCTTAGTGTCCTCATTTCTGGAGAGAACTTGATGGTGTTCATGGATGATTTCTTCGGTTCACCACCAAGGAGTGTAATCATCTCATCAGTAGAACCCATTCTGTCCTCATAAGCAACTGTGATTGGCTGAGATGGAGGACGAGTTTCCAAAAAATCTTGAATGCTCTCTCTTGTAATCACAAACTCCTTGTGTCTTACCCAGCACTCAATACATTCTCCGTTGACAGTGGCATTGGAGAAGAACTCCTTGATAATCTCTGAAAAGACCACTACAGTCGGGTTTAGCAACTTGGTCCAAGTTCTATCTTTGAACACTTCAGGGATGAAAGTGCCCTCAAGAGTCTCTAACTGGACTACCCGTTCCATGATGATTGTCTTGTCCTTGTAGCAGTCATTGTACTTCATATCAGCTTCGATAGACTTGAAATGATTAGAATCAGTTCTGGCTCGCTTTGAGGTCGATTTCTTCTTAGCTGCATGCTTGGTGGGAGACATCTACATAATTTCACAAAGCAGAAAAGGAAAAATTGCACAAACACAAACCAGAATACAAAACTTGATTAGATTCAAGTTAGTTCCCAAAACAGAGTTGAACTAACTGAAAGACAGAGCATGGTTGACTCTTAATAGCATGCTTAAAAACACAAACCTATAAAGCATAACCACAATGCAAAAAATTAAGAGACAGTGCAAATGTGTGTGTCTGTGTGCAAGTGCTGATGAGTGTGTGCGGCACGGGATGCATGAGGGTGCCTAAGTGTGCCTAGTTGTGTGCCAAGAGTATGCAACTTGAGCAAAGTGTATGAAACGCACAATCAATGACCAAACGGAGTGAACATTGGTCAAACAAGTGAAACCACATAGATTGAAATCATTTGATTTCAATTTGGCACAAAAATGTCATTCGGACATTTTGACAAACACCTAGCATGCACAAATACAAATATAACATGAATAATGCATGAACATGGGAAAATCTACCCTCAATACATGATAAAATGCCACAAGGGGCCAACACAGATGCAGAAACAACAAATGGGACACAGCCCAATCAAAATATTTGAGAAAAATTCACCCAATTTTGAAAACTAACCCAAAGTTTCGAAAATCCCCAATTATCAAAACTCTAACAAAAATTCTGTATAATCTAAGCAAAAACTTAAAAAGAATTGATAATCAAACATACCTTGAAGAAGAAAATGTAGAAAAAATGCTTGGATTGAAGGGGATAGAATGGAATAGTGATTTGGGTTGAAACGGTTCGAGAGAGGTTGAGCGAGGGAAGTTTTTGTGTTTTGAAAAACTGTCACATCAGCAATATAAAAACTGAAAACACGCGTTTTTCGCGGGTTAGGGAGTGGTGAAACAGTCGCGAGACAGTCGCGAGAAGAGCCACTGAAGCACAAAACTTTCGCGAGAAGCACTAAGTCGCGAGACAGTAGCGAGACAGTCGCGGTAACTTCTGTCTGAAATTGGAAAAATCCAATTTTTAGCCAAACAACATTTCGCGAGAAGCTGTTGGTCGCGATACAGTCGCGAAAGTTTCTGTGTGACAAGAAGAAAAAAAATATTTCCCTCAACCCCTTTTCGCGGGAAGCTCTAAGTCGCGAGCTTCTCGTGAAACAACCCCTGAACCCGTGTTTTGAAGAAATACACAAAAATGCATTTTGACCAAAAACACAAGACAAGAAAGTATAAAATCACTTTCAAAAAAAAATAAAACACTCAAAAATCTTTTTGGGTTTGATCAAACAAAGATTGAGCATGTGAAAACACATTTAATCAAGTACAATCACACATATGAATATGACATTTATTGAACATAGACTTGTGTGTTGTGTGTGGATATCAAAAATGAGATAGTCCTTAGTCCAATGTGAAGCTTCAATGATCAATTCAATCAAGGCATACACAACTAGCACTAGATTATGTGACCTATCTCAATTATAGAAACATGCATATATGACCTCCCACACGAACTTGATAACAATTCATTGAAGCTTTTCATTTGGCTCCATATTCAACATATCATTTGCAACTTTTGAGCAAAGAAAATCTCATTTAGAGATAGATGCCTGAAATTTTTGATATTTCAATTGATGAGTTAGCCTTTGGCTTTTTGGGCATCATACATTTTATTTTGGTCGCTTCCCCTTTTTCCTAGTCGAATACTAGTTTGTGCGACAGGCTTTTGCAGCTCTATATCTATTTTCATTTGGAGATTTACATTTAGAGAGCTCTTTTAAGCAAAAAAAAAAAAATAAAAGTGGAAAGATATATAGGCATGAGTCTATGCATGTCTCAAGATCAACAAAATCATTCACTAATCATTCATGACAAGGTTGAAGATCTATTTACAACAGTCACATAGATTTCAGAATTTCTTCCACAATGATATGAGTGCATGAGAGACAAGCTAAGCTCGTTAAATGCACAAAGCCATAAGTACAAAGGTACAAGTCAAAACATGCTTTGAGACAAAACTCAACAAAGTGATCAAACTTTTTGGATTTTTTTTTTTTTTGTGTTTTTGTGTTTTTGAATTTTTGAACACACCCAAAACAGAATCAAGAAAAGAAAGATCGACAAAAACAACTGGTACAAACCAACCAGACAAAATAACAACAGTAAAAAGAAAGCAATGCATGAAAAGATGCAACAGCAAATGTCCCTAAACATTGAAAGAATTTATGCGTGGACATGTTATAATGCTTATGCATGAGTACCCCTCTTCACCCACACGTCACGTGCGTTTGGGGTGATATCCTTAACGGATTGGGTACGAGAATTTGGACTGTCAAACCTTCTGGTGAAACTCTCCAAGCAAGTGGTGAAGGCACCGATCATTTTCATCACGTCTATCATACCGGGATCACGGTTTTGACTTCTCGGTTGTTCACCACCCCAAGACCTCATGTCATTTCTCCTTCCTCGTGACTGAGGTGCGCTTGTATTGTTGTCTGATCTCAGCTTTTGATAGTTGGGTCTGGTATGTCCTTGCAGTCCGCAGTAATGACACATATAATCCGTTCTAGGACCACGTTGTGATCTTGGGAGAGATCTTCCTCTGGTTTCATGTTTAACCACAGATTGATTTCGGGGCTTATTCACCATTCGTTGCTCAACCACATTCTTCTTCTTTACGTCCTCAACTTTCTCAAGAATGGGCTCTTCTACAACCGTCTCGTTTGCCTTCACAAACTTTACTTCTTTGGTGACTTTGACTGATGAGCTGCTTCCTCCGATGTATCCCAACCCGGACTTGTCTGAAGAATGTTTTTGAGATGAGATAACATCATCTAACTTCTGGGAGGAGACACTCTCTATCTTGGCATGAGCTTGCACTACCTCTTGCTCAAGAAACCTCACCTTCGTATAGGCTTCAGACAACTCGCCATTTAGAGTCTCAATCTCACACTTAGCCTCTTTATATCTGACCAAGAGACTTCTGTAATCTTCCTCAGCTTTCTTCATTTTCCTTACAGCTGTCTTGGCTACTCTGGTATACTCTCCCGACTTTTCAAGTAGTAAGGAGTAATTTTCTTGTAGATTAGCTGTATTCTCTTCTTCTTCAGCATCTGATTCTTCCACAATCCCAATAGACTCTGAATCAGAATGCTCACCAAGCTCCTTCACAAGTGCACCCAAATCCTCTGATGACTCCACATGAGCAATGGTCATGAAGGCGGAGTAGTTTCCCTCTCCGTCACAGCTCTCTTCCGAGTCAGAATCAGAGGAGTCTGAATCACTGAGCGTCGTGG
Source organism: Quercus aquifolioides (assembly GCA_019022515.1). NCBI lineage: Eukaryota > Viridiplantae > Streptophyta > Magnoliopsida > Fagales > Fagaceae > Quercus > Quercus aquifolioides. Next base: position 28,249,748 of record CM032329.1, read on the forward strand.
CATAAGCTTTGCCTTTTCCCCTCAGAAAATTTGGACACTCCTTCTTTAGATGTACATGGCCATTGCACTCATAACATACAATGTCTGAAGAAGGTTGAAACTCCCTCCCTTCTTTCCTTGTAAACTCTTTCCTATCACCTCTAGAAGATGAAAATTTTCCTCTGTTGAATGGTTTTCCACTGTTCTTCATCTTCAAAAATTTTCGGAAGTTTTTCGCAAGGTATACTACTTCCTTCTCCACTCCATCTTCTTCGGAAGGATCATCCATTCTTTCGGTGATGGTTTTAAGGGCAAGCGATTTACTCGTCTTGTGGGAAGGCAGTCCAAGCTCATACGTTTGGAGTGATCCAATGAGCTCTTGGATATTAATTTCATCCAAATCCTTGCTTTCCTCTATGGCTGTGATTTTTGCCCGAAAGCTCTCCGGTAAGGACCTCAAAATTTTTCTCACCACCTTAGTCTCTTCAATCTTCTCCCCAAGATTGAATTTAGCAATTACAATTTCATTGAGCTTCCCATAGAATGAATCAAATGGTTCATCATCCCCCATCTTGAGCTCTTCAAATTTGGTGATAAGCATCTGAAGCTTTGTGTCCTTAACTTTCTTCGTACCCTCATATGTTGTCTCCAAAATCTTCCAAGCTTCCTTGGCTACCGTCATATGAGAGATCCTGTGGAATTCATCAGGAGACACACCACAGAAAATAGCATTTAAAGCTCTACTATTAGCATTTGCGGCTGCGAGAGCTGCCTTATCCCAAGTGGACTTAGGATCCTCCGGCTTAGTCCAGCCTATCCCAACCGCATCCCACACGGTATCATCCATAGAACATAAAAATGCTCTCATTCTGACTTTCCAAAATGCATAATTGTTCCCATCAAAAAATGGTGGAACATTGAGCGATTGAGACCAGTCCATCTCAAAAAGGGTCAAGGATCACACTAAGGTATTTAAACCACAACAAGTGTACCCGCTCTGATACCAATTGAAAGCTCGAAAATGTGTTGAAAACACAAGAGCTGTTTAGACCCCCTAATTAAAATTACGGCTCGATAGATTTTACATAACTTTAATACAAAGTGCAGAATAGTGTAAAAGCGAGCGAATGAACAAGTAAGCTACTCTAATCCATAAACTAAGCAACACAGCAGTATAATGGAATAAAACAAGAGTAGGGAAGAAGGATGCAAACACAGAAAACACCGAGACGTGTTCTCGAAGAGGAAACCGAAGAACTCGGCGAAAAACCTCTCCACCGCCCTCCAAGCGGAAATCGATCCACTAGACAATCAGTTGGGATACATGGGTTAGCAAGAGACCCTCCAAGCCTAATCTACCTGATGTACCTAAACCCTCCAAGCTCCTACTCCAACAAGGCTTCTCGGAACCGTGTCTTGTCTAGCACCCCGGATCCTGCAACAAGCTCCATGTTGCATCTGCCATTCCAGGCTTCTTCCAATGCTTCCCAGCAGCACCAAAACGTCACTCAACACTCTCAAAGGGTGTGGTAAGTGTTTGGGCTATCAACCTCTCAATGGTGTGGAAATGGAGAGGGAAGGGTTGAGGAGATACCACAAGCAATTGTATAGAGAAAGGTGGGGATGACAATCTCTAATTCCCAATGTGTTTGGCTAGGGTTTTCTCTCTAAAGCATCTCTCAACATTTGTGGGTAATGAGGGTATATATAGGATAGGTGCAAAATGTGTGAGTCATTCAGTACAGGCTAGCAGAACAGCTTGTCTCGCGGGTGTCTCGCGGGAAGGCCTTACTCGCGAGATACTCGCGAGAGACAACTGTCTCCACCTGGCCTGACTCTTCGCATTCCAGCACGTGCAGGTCACATGCTTCACTTCGCGGGAAGCTAGGTCGCGACATACCCGCGAGAATCCTTCAACCTCCAAATTGCTTGAGTCTTCACACACTCTCTATCACACAACCCTTACAACAAATCCCATAACAAATACAGGGTATAAACGATTGATAATAATTACAATCAAATTTGGCACGGAATAAAAGCCAACAAAATACATAGTTGTAAATAACAACTTTACAAACACAAAATCTGACATGCGTATTAAGAACGTACATGCGTATTAAGAACGTAAAGAACATGTAATTCAACAGTTAGATTTTCAAAATATATAGAAATATTTATTTTATTGAGTAAGGTTGTAACCTAATATTACAACTAATTTTGTAGCTAAATTTTGTCCTTATTTACCATAAGTATTATGAGTGGAATTTTCATAAAGAAACGAAGTTAGCCGTCCAGTTGATTCTCAATTTGTTATGACATATTAATGGACATCCATTATGTCATAAGAAATTGAGAATCAACTAGATGGCTAACTTTTATCTATGTTATCATTTGCATAGGGTTGAAAGTAGTTTGTCGACAAACTACTTTCAACACTATGCAAATGATAACATGTTTATTCGATTTTTGTTGGTATATATAACAATATTATCTTAACCATAATAACATAGATAAAATGGTATTAGAGCTTACAATATTGCACAACAAATTTTGAGTGGAAATTAAAACTTTCAAAATCTTTGGCAAAATACAAGATTTGTACTGAATAAGAATTTTACCTTAAATTCTAAAATTTGATTCACAAGTTACAACAATTTTATTTGTCTAGTCCATAGCTATAGGTTGGCAAACTGTGAACAAAATATGTGTCTTGTTAGGGTTTTTAAGGACTATTTAATGGTCATGACTTGTGCCCAAAACAACTCTAGCTAGTAGATTCAAGTTTCCAAAATCTTGACACATGGTCAATTGATCAAGAGACACATGACATACTATAATTAATCAATCGATAATCATGTTCTTGAAATGTAGATCAAGCCCAACTAGCATCTAAAGATTCTAAACTCTAGGGTTTTGTGATCTCATTGCTAAAATATAAACTCTAGGGTTCATATAGACAAATTCTCTCAAAATATCACCTGGAGGAGAAGTTTTCAAGCTTTGGCAATCACGGTGAAGTTGCTACAATCAAACTAGATTTGATGTTGTGAAGAATCTTCATGAGAGTTCTTGAAGTTGCAGGTGATATGATTGTGTTGAGTAAAGTGTACATTAGAAGGGTCCAATAGGATTTCAAATTACATGTGGTCACATCAATAAGCATTACATGAAGTAGCAGTACAATTAGCTAGGATTAATTCTATTGTACAAACTTTAATTTTACAAAGTGGATATGTTTCCTTAAGGGTTGGCGGTAAACCCACGAATAACTTTTCCCTGCTCGGGTTTTCTCTTTATTATTATATCATGTGTCTCTTTTAATTTCCACAATTTTTAATTTATTCACGATATTGGTGTGTGATTAATTAACTATGGACTCAAAAGAATTATTTGTAATCATGTTAATTAACTTGGCTTAAAATTGGCTAATTGGTATTTTGAGGAGTTAAGAACATTTTTTTGAGTAAACGGTAATACTTATTAGAACACACACGAAAATAGTAATATTAGTGTTTTAAACCGGATTTATAATACATAACATAACATTGGTAGATGCTTCCGGAGGCATTCCCACTCAATTACATCACTATATTTGATCCATAAATGATAGGTAAGAAGGTATAAGTACTCCCACTATCTTAGAGTGGACATATTTCATACAGTTCTTGCAGATGAAATCTCGCTAGATAGAGGTTATGTAAGAGCAATTCGTTATATATATATATATATATATATATATATATATATATATAAGTTAATTGTAGCTAATGTTACAATATCTTTTAAAAAAATTAACATTACTACATATTTTGAAAATCTAACGGTTCAATTGCATATTCTTTACACATGTCAAATTTTTTATCAATCAGATTTTATATATTATATAATTAACTTACTTTTTATGCATAATTTTAGACTACAAAAGTGTACAATTTAAAAAATTGATTGATGACATAGTTATTGATCTTTGATCTTTTAGAAATTTTGCAAGCATGGAGGATATATGAAATAAATGTAATCTAATGGTGAATTTTTCAAAATTTAATTCCAATAACGGTGTCCTTTTTTTTTTTTTTAAGAAGAACTTTGTCCTATTCAAAATGAAATAGATGGATATTAGAAAAGATACCAAAAATGGGAGAATAAATAGCTAGACTAATATATGAAAGGAATAAAATTAGAATTGAATTAATTAGGTGTAGATGTGGCAAGTTTGGATTTGTGGAGTATAGAGTAGATATGGCCGGCTCAACAACTTTGGGGGTGTAAGGAGAAAATTTTAAGTGGACCCTTTTTATATATAAATATTATTTAAATCATATTTATTGAATTTTTTATTTTTTATTTCATATCCAAATAAATATTTTCTATAGTAGACATTTATAATGAGCAAATATTTATAAATAAATAAAACACAATTTATAATTAAAAATTATAATTTAACTAAAAATAAAATTTAAAAGTAGAGAATAATAGGACTTGATTATTGCAACTTTTCTAACAAATCTTCTAACACTGTGACCACTTTATATTTTGAAGTCTAAACTTGCACAAATAAAAATTAATTTGTTACGTGGTTCAATAAATTAGTATAATATATTAGTATCACTATAATATAAATGGGTTGATATGATATACATCAAATTATTAATTGGTGTGATAACTTATAATAATTGATAAAGTAAAAGTAGAGGAAATTATGCATGTATAATGGGTAGGTTGGTGTCTTTAGTGATGGTGGTTGTGGTGTGCTACAATGCTAATATGCTATGTGTAGTGTCCAGTGCAGTCAGCAGTGTGCTATCTTGTCAGCTGTGCACTGCCTAGTGTGCAGATTTAAAAAAAAAATTGAAATATTGAATAAAAAGCCAATAATTATCACAAACCAATACTCTCCAATCTTCATAAAAGTTTCAGAGAGAGAGAGAGAGAGAGAGAGGTTGCCTTAGATTGCTATGCCTACATACGGCACACCGTCTACCACTATGAAGGCGATGAAGCTATTGCAAAGAATGATTGAATGGAAGAAAGCTTATAAAAAAAGATCAAGGATTCAAGATGAGGAAAAGAAATGTGAGAATATAGATGGAGAGACGTAGAGATAGATGACAGATTTTTTTTTTTTCTTTTGTTTTTTGTCTTTTTTTTTTTTTTTTTTTTTAGAAATTTATAATCTCTATTTTAGCATATTTCAAGATATTTACGTTGTATTATTAATAAATTTGTTTGACATTAATTTTCAATTTAGCAGATTTCAAGAATGAGTTCATGAATTTGTATCCTCTGATTTAAATTTGTTAGCCAAATTTTCACTAGTTTTGTTTTTTCCCTTTTTAGTCTTCTGTATTTTAGGATACAATGGAGTCTTTTTAATGCATTCTATTGACCAATAAAAGGACTTAATTTTTTTCTTAATTAATATATATATATATATATTTATAAGTAGGGGTCTTATGTGATTGCATCACTTGCTTATATTGTTTCGCCCTGAAAGTGGAGCAGGAAAAGTATGACAAAAAAATTTGGACTTATATAAAGATTTTAGGAACTAGGGTAACATGTACATGGGCTTAAAATATAATTGGTATGTTGGGCCAATAATTAACAAAAAACTTTTTATAAATATTAGGTGAAACTACACTATTAATATCAGACATTTACCTTATGAGTGCAGTTGGTCTCTCAAGTTTCAATTAGACGTTATTGGTTCCTCAAGTTTTAAAAATGAGCAATATTAGCCATTCTGTTAACTACTATTAGTGATGTTTGCTTACGTGACTAACGGAATAGTGACATCGAGAATTTTTTTTTTTAATGATGCGGCATTTTTTAATGGAAAAAATATAAAAATTATTTTACAAATAGAAAGCCATTAAAGGTAAGTAACGGATAATGCTAAATCAAAATCTGAAACTCAAAATGGCATCTTCGGTGTGAATAGTGCTTATAAACTTGCAGTGAAGTTGGCGGTCAGTGGGTCACATGGAAGTAGCTCGGACAGTAGCTCTTTAAGGCGATTCTGGAAAAGGATTTGGACCTTGCCAATCCCACATAAGGTACGTCATTTCGGTTGGAGAGCATGCCGTGAAGCTTTGTCCACCAAAAGGAACTTGTTGAAACGTAAGGTGATACCAGAAGATATTTGCGAGATTTGTAAGGAAGCCTCGGAGACAACTGGGCATGCTTTATGGAGCTGTTCGAAAGCAAAGGAGGCTTGAGATTGTTCTAAGGTGACGGTGCAGGTTGCAAGGGCAGAGGGGGTCTCTTTTTTGGATGTCATGTGGCAACTGATGATGGTTGATGGAGGGAGTGATGAAGCGGCTGCAAGGGTGGTTACAATAGCATGGACGTTGTGGCATAATAGGAACGAGCTGCGAAACGGTGGGGTACGGAAGTCTGGACAGAGGTTGGTACAGTGGGCGATGGAGTATTTGGCCGAGTATGGAGCTGCTATGGAGCTAACTGACATGGAGGGACCGGTGGTGGAGCTCCCAGCGACTTGGACTCCTCCAAGGAATGGGTGGTTCAAGATTAACGTGGACGGAGCTATTTTCTCAAAACAGAAAAGTGCAGGAATAGGGGTGTTGATCAGAGATGAGTGGGGGAGAGTAGAAGCAGCTATGAGCAGAAAGATTGAGGCTCCTTTAGGTTCGGTGGAAGTAGAAGCCAAAGCTCTTGAGGCTGGCCTGATGTTAGCACGAGATGTTGGACTTCAAGATATGGTTCTGGAAGGGGACTCTTTAAGTTTAATAAATGCATTATGTGGGACAGCCCCACCACCAGCCTCTGTGGATCCTATTGTCATGGGGGTATGGGATTTGTGTAGGGATTTTAGAAGAACAGCTTTTTCACATGCACGTAGACAAGGGAACAAGCCTGCACACCTTTTAGCTAAGCACGCGTCCTGCGTTGCTAATTATATTTGTTGGATTGAAGAGGAACCTTGCTGTATTGAGCAAGCTCTTATCCATGATGTAATACCTTTTTCAAGTACTTAATAAAATCTCAGCATTCTTATCAAAAAAAAAAAAAAAATCTGAAATCCACAATTTGATAACTGAATCCTGAGAGAGAGAGAGAGAGTAACTGAGACTCCAATTCTATATCTCTATTTTAATATTTCTCTAATTAATTGAAAGCTGACTCGTTTACTTTGGTTGAAGTAGTTGTATAGAAAATAGAAAGAGGAGCCTCTTCTCTTTCGAATTCTGATGGTGGAATTTGGAAAACAAAGACTACCTTTGTTCATCGAGGTGAGGCCTTTCTCTTCTTATATATGAGTTATGACCACAGTTATGACCACTGATGGTGTGTGGGATTGTTTAACTGAACCACATGTGCGATACATCCTAATTAAAATAGTAAAAGCCAATATTAAACAACATGCATGTCCTCCAATTATTTCTCGTCCATTCTCTCCTTCTCTCTCTTATGTGATTTAATTACAAATCTGGAATTTTAGATTTTGATTTGGTATTATCCGATACTTACCGGGTCAAGTATTTGGGTATTAATAGGTTTGTAATGCGTAGTGCGATGGTCCTCCACAAGTATAAGTGCTTGTGGTGTGTAAGGGGCAAAAACTAAGGTTCAAGTCTCCAAGAGAGAGCTTTACACACATATACATTTAGATAATGCTAGACTAGAATTTCTATCTTGTAAAAAAAAAATAAAGTGTAAAATAATTTTTGTATTTTTTTTAAATGACACATCATTAAAAAATGTCATGTGACCATTACTCCGTTAGTCACGTAAGCAACACCACTAACACCAGCTAATAGAATAACTAATATTGCTCATTCTTAAAACTTGAGGAAGAAATAGCAAGGGAGTCAATATCGTACCAGAGGTTGTACCGGTTTGACCAGTGGAACGATATATTTCGATACCGGTCAATACCGGTGTATCGTTTCGGGTTTACCGTTATTTTATATATATATATATATATATATATATATATGTATGTGTGTGTGTGTGTGTGTGTGTGTGTGTATTATAATAAATATAAAAATTTACCATAAAACATTACCTCAATTCAGAATAAATTATTCGTAGTTTTAAACCTTAGCATCAATTAAAAGAAAAAAAAAACACAATATAAAAAATAGAGAGCTTAATTATTCATTGCAAACTAAAAAAATAAATAATACTAATAAGTTGATACAAATAAGTTACCATTCTGCCCTTAAAAAAATTCAAAAATTACAAAACTAAAAAAAAAAAAAAAAAAAAAAAAAAAAGGCTTTACAAACACCACTATAGGCACATGTAAGACAAGGACCTATAGTGGCGTTTATTAAATGCCACTATAGGTCTTTTTTCTCCTCTAGCCCTTATTAAAAAATAAAAATAAAATAGAAAGTGTCTATAGTGGCGTTTGCAAAACGCTGCCATAGGGCTCGGCTATAGCAACATTTTACAAACGCCACTATAGGCCCTTGTAAGATTAAGACCTATAGTGGCGTTTTTAAAACGGAGCTATAGACCCATTCTTTTAAAATGCCACTATAGGATCCCCCAAATGCAGTTATAGATATATCTAAAGTGGCATTTTTTACTAACGCTACTAAAAAAAATGCCACTATAGATCTAGTTTTTTGAAGTAACCGGCCGGTATGCCCGATATCGACTGGTATTGCCCGAAATCGGCCGGTATGGCCAGTATTTAAACTGGTACGAAACATGGTGTTTTGATACTAGTATACATACCGGATGATACGGCCGGTATCGGTATGGTATCGACTACATTGACCAATAGTGATCACTTGTGAAGATCCCTCGAATATGATTTGAATGATGTTTTGAAAGTCACCTCGAAAGTGATTGAATTGATTGGATGATGGATCAAGCATAATAGAGAAAGAATTGTACAAATTGTGATGATGACGTAGGAGGAATGCTAGAAGAAATCTGAAGGATCTGAGAATGGTTGCATTAAAGACCAAGAAGGGGTTGTTGTGGCATGTGAACGACAAAAATGGCCGAAGAATGGCTATTGTGACTTTAATAATGCTTCCAAGTATAGGATTATTGCGAAGCAATATCTCGGTGAGTAAGAGGTTAAATCCACGGGGAAAGTGAATTGATTAGCAAACCACAAGATGAAATAAAATTGAAAACAATAAAAATTAATTGAAGAAAAATTTTGATTGTTTGGTAAAGAGAATTTAGCTTGAGGAAAAACAACAATATATTATAGCACTAAGGTTTTGGGATCCACACACATCACACCTATTAATTGTCTCAACAATATTTATTTTATAACTCTACTAAAATTTATATGAAGGATGGCACTAGTGGGATGATTTAGCAATTAGAACTCAAGAATTAATTTTCTAAGATAGTTTAATGACTTGACAAACTGACTTGACAAAGTCTTGTCTTCTCTAGCTTTCCGGATCACGCAATTCGGCCCAATTACATCCACCAAACAAATGGCTTCTTCCAATGCTTCCCAGTAGCACCAAAACCTCACTTTACATTCAGAATAGGTGTGGTAAGTGTTTGGGTTATCAACATCTCAAGGATTTGGATATGGAGAGATAGGAGTTGAGGAAAACCACAAAAGATTGTGTAAAGGATTGTGGGTATGACAATCTCTAACTCTCAAAGGTTATGTCTAGGGTTTTCTCTCTTAAAAGCACTCCTAACAATATGTGGATAATGTGGGTATATATAGTGTGGGTGAAGACATGGTGTAGCAGATATGCCAAAATAACAAAACAGAATGTTTTGCGGGAATTTCACGAGAAGGCCTTACCCACGAAATACTCGTGAAAACCAACTATCATGACTCTTCACATTCCAGTCATGTGCTTTGCACATGGCTCACTTTACAGGAAGCCTTCTCGCAAAACTTCTCACGAAATCCACTTTGTCTTCAATAGGCGCTTGAGTCTTCACACACTCTCTCACACACAACCCATACAATAAAATCCCACATAAAATACAGGTTACATATGATTGAACAAAAATAAAATCAAATTTGGTACAGAATTAAAGCCAATACAAAATAGTTGTAAATAACAACTTTACAGGAGTTTTGTCCGAAAAGATTAATTTGCCTCCCTCTGTCGTCGAGGTTGAGGCCTTTGCTTGTCGAAGAGCCACTATTTTTGTGATGGAACTTGGATTGCAGGAGGTAGTCTTTGGTCACCAAGTGGATGATTCACATGCTGCTGCCTCGAACCTTCAATCTTTTTTCTTCTCTCATGTCCGTAGAGATTGTTATAGAGTTGCAGATAAGTTAGCAAAAAACTCTAAAGTTTTGTTGTCACCTTTGATTTGGATTGAGAACATTCATGAGAATGTTTCTTCCTTTGTTACTCATGATAGATTACATCTGTTGGTTTAATATTACTGGTTTGGTTGGATTTCTTAAAAAAAAAAAAAAAAAATTCCAAATAGAAATTTGAGATGATTTCTAACAAACAGGCATTGCCTATAATTCCTTCATGAAAATGAATCATGTGACATAAAATGCAAAGATGAAATGATTTAATTATTTTTTTATGATAATTATTATATGTTGCTAACTTTGTATTTCAAACCAGTTCCCCTTCTAGACCTCCAAATACTTTATGTATGAGGAGGTGCTAATTAAAATACAAAGCTCCTGGCTCTTTTGTTGAATTAGACATTAGCTATCATTAAAAAAAAAAATCAATAATGACATCATGGCCCACAAAAGTACAAATTTTCACATGCCAAGACTTTGGTTAAGTGTGGAAAAAAGAGGTGATTTTGGTGGGGCCTAAGATTTATCTCCCCAGACCCACCAAAACATTATTTCCCCAAATCAGGAACAAAATTGAAGAGAAAAGGGGAACAACTACTTTGGGAAAAAAAAATGCCCTCCTCACAACTTCTTTTTTTGTCAATTTCTTCTTTTTGCTTGAACTTTTCCTTTGTTACTTCTCATTAGCTGTTGTTGATTTTTTTTCTCATTTGAATTGGGTTTTTATGTTCATCTTTATTCCCCCCCCCAGCCCCCTTTTTCTTTTTAATGAAGTGCCCATCTATACACAAATTTTTAATAAAATTATAATGTGTTTTTTTTTTTTTTAAATCTAATAGGGGCATGAAAAAAAAAATTTATACAAACTACACTTTTTATCTTCTCTCTTTTCTTCTCAACCAAACAAAAGAATTTTCTATCCCTACACTTCCACCCCCATCCAAACACACATGAGGAAAAACTTTTTTTTTTTTTTCTTTATATTCTTTCACTTTTCCATCTCGTCCCCTAACCAAATGAAGTATTGGGAAAAAGTCATCTAACCCTTTACAATAATACCTATTTATAAGGCTTCAATTATATTCTTTGATGGATAAGAAATACTCAATTATTTTTTAACATTAAAAATTAAAAATCCTTTAATTCCAAGTGAAGGAAACCCAATAATAAAACCAAATCCAAATCCAAATTTGAGATAATTTCTAACAAAACCGCAGTACCTATAATTCCTTCAAAGATGAAATTATTTAATTATTTTTATTTATTTTGCTGAATAGGACATCATCTATCATCAAGCAAAATCAATAATACAAGACATCTTGAGCCACAGACTTACAGATTTCCACATGCCAAGAGTTTGGTTTAGAGTGGAAAAAGGATGTGATTTTGGTGTGGTTCAAGAGTTTTCTCCAAACACATATCATAAACAAATCAGAAGAGGGGAACAAAACCTTTAGACTAAAATGCCCGCCTAACAACTTTTTTTTTTTTTTTGGTTATCATTTTTTCTTTATGCTTGTCTTTTTCTTTTGTTGCCTCTCATTTGTTTTTTTTTTTTTTTTTTTTTTTTTTTTCCTCATTTGAATTGGGTTTTTGTGTTCATCTTTTTTCTTTTTTTTCTTTCTAATGAAGTGTCTATTTATACACAATTTTTTAACAAAAAAATAACGTGTTACTTTAAAAAAAAAAAAAATCTAATTGGTGTGTGAAAGTAAATTTATATAAACTATATTTTCTATCCTTTCATTTTTCTTCTCAACTAAACAAAAGAGTTTTTCATCCTTACATTTTTCCACCTCCAAACAAACATACAAGAAGGAAAACTAAATTTTTCCTATTTCCCACTTTTCCATCTCACAACCAAACAAAGTATGGGCAAAAGCTGTTTTATCGTTGACAGTAATACCTAATTATACGGCTACGATTATATTCTTTGATGGATAAGGAAGATTCAATTATTTTTAATGTTAAAAAATAAAAATCCAATACTTTAAAATTAATGAAACCCAATAAAACCAAATCCAAATTAAAATTTGAGATTATTTCTAACGAAACAACATTACTTAAAATTCCTTCTTTAAATTGAATCATGTGACACACACATAGATATATATATATATATATATATATGTGTGTGTGTGTGTGTGTGTGTGTATATGTAAGGTTGAAATTTATCAACCATCTTGTTGGCTTTATTCCGAGCCAATTTGCTTGTAATTTAGCATTTAGTAACCATGTATTTAGGTGGGATTCATGTAAGGGTAGTGTGTGAAGAGAGTGTGAAGAAAAGCTCAAGTATATGCAAAGAAGCAGAGTTTCGCGGCTAGGACTCGCGGCTGACTTGCGACTGGCAAGCCGCCAAATGTAGGCACGTGAGAAGCACACAGGGGAGCTGAAGGGTCGCGCCAGCTGTTGCACTACAGGACAAAAGTCCCAGGCTGGCCAGGCCGTTACGTTGCGACTTGAACTCGCGACTTGGACAAGCCGTGAGGCCAAGCCGCCAACCAGCCCTGTTTGGCAAAAACTGACTCTTCGTATTCCAAACACACACCACTATATATAGACCCTTATACCCACTAAATTGTGAGAGCTTCCAGAGAGAATTTTGTGAGAGAAACCCTAAAGAAATACAAGATTGATTCATTCACAATCTTTACCTTAGAGACTCTACAAATTCCTCTACTCTCTTCCTCTCCATTGTCATATCTTTGAGAGGTCATTGACCAAATCCTTTTCTCACCTCACCCACGTCTATGAGAAGGTTCATTTGCTGCTAAAGGAAGCAGTTTGGAAGGAACAAATATACATTGGTTGATGCTATGGTCTAGTAGTGGAATCCGGGAAGCTAAAGAAGAAATAGGTTCGGCGTAACCTCGTTGGAGCAAGAAGCTTGGAGGGCTTAGGTACTTGGGTAGATTAGGCTTGGAGGGTCTTCTGCTGTTCATGTATCCCAACTACATTCTTTAGTGGATTATTTGACCGCTTGGAGGGCGACGAAGAGCCGAGGACTTCAGTTTCCTCTTCGATAACACATCGTGTGTTGTCCGTGTGTTTGCATCTTTCTTCCCTTTATCTTTGCCTTATATTTACTGTTGTGGATGTGTTTATATTTGGCTTAGATTAGTTATCAATTCTGTGTTTGGCTTATGTTCATGTTCCGCACATTAATTGTTTGATTATAAGCTTGAATGGATATTTTGTAATTTGGGATCTAAATGTTCAAGGGTGTTTTATACACATATTGAACTTTCAATTGGTATCAGAGCAGGTGCACTTGTTGTGGTTTAAATACCTAAGTGTGATCATTGACCCCTTGTGTTTATTTGCCATGGATTGTGCTTTGTATGCATCGTTGTATGATTTGGTTGGTGTTGATTGTAACATGCCATGTGTTTGTGAAAATGCCTCTATGAGTGTGAATCCTCATGATTGTGATGCTATGTTACATGAATCTTTGGATGTTATTGATATTCCTAACATCAAACTCTTAAAGAAAAAGGCTAAGAAGTTTAATAAGGATTTGAACAAGTTATTTTGTGAAAATGATGATTTGATTACTAAGCTCAATGAATCCAACAAATTGGTTGAAAAATATAAGAAACTTACTGAAAATTCTGTTGAAAAGCTGAAAGAGTTTGAATGTTTGAATATGGACTTGGATGCTAAACTTGTTTTGTCTAACAAACTTCTTGATGAGCTAAAATGTGAAAATGAATCTCTTAAGATGCATGCCAAGTGTTTGATTGCTGAACCCATTGTTAAAAGGGATGAAATCATTTGTTGCAATCATGTTGTGGTACCCGATTTTGTGCCTATTGTGTGTTCTACCCCAAAGGACAAATCGGTGTACATTCTTCCACATAAAAGAAATCAAAAGGTGGAGAGAAAGGCTGTTAAGTCAAAGCCTCTGTTTAGGTCTCAACCTAAGGCTTTGGATGGATCTAAGTTTGTTCCAACTTGCCACCATTGTGGTGTGATTGATCATATAAGACCTCAATGTTATAAGTTGAAGAGAGAACAAAACCTAGATCCCTTCCCAAAAAGCCTAGTGGACCTAAACACATTGTTTGTCACCATTGTGGTGCCTTTGGTCATCTAAGACTTCAATGCTCTAAGTTTCATGCTTTTAAAAGAATCAAAAGAAAAAAGAAACTTGAGCTTCTTGGAAGTTGTGCTAAAAAGTGTAAACCGGATTTGAGTGAAAATAACATTTTGTTAAAGAAAGTGTTTAATGCTCTTAACTCCTTGACTATGTGCATCTTCGGTTCTCATTCTTCCAACCCTCGTCTCACTTCTCATGAGACACTCATTCCAAACAATCATTCTGTTTGGATGAGGAAGGGTTCCTATAATTGAGCTTTTGCTCTTTTGGTCCTTGATCTAATTCTTTCAATCTTTGTAGGACCCTTCATGCATTAGATGCTTCATTGTCATGCATTTGTGCATCATGCATTTTTTTCTGCATTGGTTTGTTTTTGTTTTTGATCTTACTTTTATGTCTTTGTTTTGTGTGAGTAAAAATCCAAAACCACATAAAAAGTAAAAAATTCAAAAAGTTTGATCGTATATGTTTGAGCACATATCACATGTGAGTTTTGCCTTGTACCTCCGTACAAATGGCTTTATGCATTTACGAGCTTAGCTTGTTCTTTATGCACTTATATCTTTGTGGGAAAAATCTTGACATCTTTGTGTGATTGTTGTAAATCGATCTTCAAGCTTGTCATGAATAATTAATCAATAGTCTTGTTGGTTTTGAGACATGCATAGACTTGTACCTATATATCTTCCCACTCTTTATTTTGTTGTTTTTGCTTAAAGAGCTCAGCAAATGTAAATCTCCAAATGAAAAGAGATATTGAGCTGCAAAAGCCTGTCGCACATACTAGTATTTGACTAGGAAAAAGGGAAAGCGGCCAAAATAAAATGTATGATGCCCCCAAAAAGCCAAAGGCTTGTTCATCAAATTGAAATATCAAAAATTTCAGGCATCGATCTCTCAAATGAGATGTATTGATTCAAAAAGATCAAATGATATGAATTGTAAAGAAGCCAAATGAAAAGCTTCAAAGATATGTAATCATTTTCTTGTGGGAGGTCATATATGTTCATTTCTATAATTGAGATAGACCACTTGACTTTGTACTAGTTGTGTATGACTTGATTGAATTGATCATTGAAGCTTCATTCTCGACTAAGGACTATTCCACACTTGATACACACATACAACACACATGCCTAATGTTCAATGAATGCTTTATTCATTTGTTCGATTGTACTTGTTTAAATGTGATGTGTGTGTGCTCAACTATATATGGATCAATCCAAAAAGATTTTTGATCATTTTATATGTTTTTGGAAGTGATTTTTATCACTCTTTGTGTTCATGTTTAGTGCTTACATTGTTTTTCAGTGTTTAAACATGTTTTGTGTTGAAAAACTGGTGTCAGACTTGCTCGCGACTTACTCGCGACTCACTCACGACTTGCTCGTGACTTACTCGCGACTCGCAAGTCACCAACCCCAGTCGCGAGTTTCATACAGAAGCTTTGGCGACTCACTCGCGACTTGCTCGTGACTCGCGAAATTTTCGTGACTGAACTTCGCGACTCGCACAGTCGCACAACGCCCAAAAACAGCTTTTTAAAAGGCTTTTCGTGGGAAACCTGTTTTAAACCTCTCCCATCCTCTGTTAAACCCTTCTTTCACTATTTTTACGTCAAAACTCAATCAATTTGAATGGTTTTTCATTCCATTAACATCTCTAAAGTAATTATGAACTTTTTCCATTGTTTTTGATCCTTAGACTATGTTTTGGAGAGTTTTGTACTCTTGGTTGAGTTTTTCATCATAGGGGTTGGGAAAACTTACTTTTTGGTCAAATTTTTGTATGGGATTGGTTTCTTTTAATGATTTACTTTGGATGTTGGCCCCTTGTGGCAAAAAGAGCATGTATTTAGGGTGGATTTCATAATGTTCATGCATTGTTTTACATTGTTGTTCATAGTGTGCACGCTAGGTGTTTGATAAAATGCCTCTTAGGCATTTTCTCGCTTGTTTGGACTCCAATTAGTTTCAAACTTTGGGGTCTCTCATGTTTCCTCATTAGGAACATGTTTGGTTCATTGGTTGTGTACTTAACACACCTTGCCCCACATGTGCATTTTTCATGCATTAGTCATGCATTGCACATAGCCACCTCTTGCACACACCTTGCTACCCTTGTCATGCATTGGTTCATACATTGTTTCTTCATCCTAGCATGTCATGTCTTAGGATTGAGCTTCATTTTCTCATTCATCTCGCACCCCTCATGCATAATTATCATTTTTCATACCTTCATCTGTTGCCCTCTTTTCTCCTTGACCCCTTTGTCTATTCGTGTCAAAAAGAGGGAGAGTATACTCTAGAGTAGTATACCGGAAAGTTTTGTCATTTCTATATGACTCTTGTGCACATTCTTAGGGGGAGAAATTCCATTTCTCGTGCACATTCGTAGGGGGAGAGATATTCCATAGGGGAGATGCATATACCAAGGGGGAGAAGACATTGTTTGGTCAAGTTGCTCACATGTTTCACATCTTGTTTACTTGATCGCATTTTTCTTGTTACATTATACTTGTTCGTTTATTACTTGCTTTACCTTGAGGGTCTAATGTGTTTTGTGCAAGTGTTTCAGGTTACAGGTATATATGTTCCAAGTTCATCACAACTCCTATGATTCATGATAGGGGGAGTGATTTGATAAAGGAAGTACTTTATAATTTGTACCTGGTACCTTTGTAGGTTTTTAAGGTTTCTGTTTATCTGCTTGTACCCATGTTGCTTTTGTAAGCTTTAAGGGTTTGTTTCTATGCACTTGTAGGCCTTTGTGGTTTGTACCATGCTTTATGCAGCCTTTGTGCTTTGTTAATTCAGTACTTCTAACTAAATGTCATGCATTTTCTTCTGAGTACTGTCACTCTTGTGCCCGTGTAGGATTTTTCCTAGATGCACATACTTCATGTACTGTGCATTGGTTGAGTGTTGGTCATTCAAGTGATTTGCCTTTTGTTTGTCAACTTGAATGTCCGAATGTTCATTCCAAGTGTGAATGAGCATTGTGATTACTTGGTTATAGTGATTGCATGTTTTGGTCTTGCCATGGTTTATTTCTTTACTCCATTGTGCTTGATCGCATTGTGCTTGTTCCATATGCTTTACAAGTTTTCTGCATACAATGAACTTATTGTGTTGTTGTGTTTCAGGAGTTCTTGTTCTTATGGTTCTAAAGTTTCACAGATTCTAGAGTTAGGTGTGAGTGAGTTTTCCAACTGCTCTCAACTCACGCGTTAAGTCTAGAGTTTGTTTTAGGGTTTTGTCACGGAATAGCCAAAGGGGGAGATTGTAAGGTTGAAATTTATCAACCATCTTGTTGGCTTTATTCCGTGCCAATTTTCTTGTAATTTAGCATTTAGTAACCCTGTATTTAGGTGGGATTCATGTAAGGGTAGTGTATGAAGAGAGTGTGAAGAAAAGCTCAAGTATGTGCAAAGAAGCAGAGTTTCGCAGCTAGAACTCGCGGCTGACTCGCGACTGGCAAGCCGCCAAATGCAGGCACGTGAGAAGCACACAGGAGAGCTAAAGGGTCACGCCAGCTGTCGCACTACAGGACAAAAGTCCCAGGCTGGCCAGGCCGTTACGTCGCGACTTGAACTCGCGACTTGGACAAGCCGCGAGACCAAGCCGCCAACCAGCCCTGTTTGGCAAAAACTGACTCTTCGTATTCCAAACACACACCACTATATATAGACCCTTATACCCACTAAATTGTGAGAGCTTCTAGAGAGAATTTTGTGAGAGAAACCCTAGAGAAATACAAGATTGATTCATTCACAATCTTTACCTTAGAGACTCTACAAATTCTTCTACTCTCTTCCTCTCCATTGTCATATTTTTGAGAGGTCATTGACCAAATCCTTTTCTCACCACACCCACGTCTGTGAGAAGGTTCATTTGGTGCTAAGGGAAGCAGTTTTGAAGGAACCAATATACATTGGTTGATGCTATGGTCTAGTAGTGGAATCTGGGAAGCTAAAGAAGAAATAGGTTCGGCGTAATCTCGTTGGAGCAAGAAGCTTGGAGGGCTTAGGTACTTTGGTAGATTAGGCTTGGAGGGTCTTCTGCTGTTCATGTATCCCAACTACATTCTTTAGTGGATTATTTGACCGCTTGGAGGGCGGCGGAGAGGTTTTACGCCGAGGACTTCGGTTTCCTTTTCGATAACACATCATGTGTTGTCCGTGTGTTTGCATCTTCCTTCCCTTTATCTTTGCCTTATATTTACTGTTGTGGATGTGTTTATATTTGGCTTAGATTAGTTATCAATTCTGTGTTTGGCTTATGTTCATGTTCCGCACATTAATTGTTTGATTATAAGCTTGAATTGATATTTTGTAATTTGGTGTCTAAACGTTCAAGGGTATTTTATGCACATATTGAACTTTCAGTATATAATGCAAAGATGAAATGATTTTTTTTTCTATTGCTGAATGGGAGGCTATCTATCATTTAACAAAAGAAATCATACAAGACATCATGGGCCCATTCTTTTCCGTTTCTGTCTCAATTATAACTTAAAAAATTTCCGAATCTTTTCTTTTGACCGATCCTTAAACGATAGTTGCATGTTTGCAAATTACAATTACAATGTTTCCGTACAATTTCCCTATATATAGAGCACAATGTTCTAAAGAGTTGGTATTTATAAAAACAAAATGAGTGGCATTAGACAACTTAGTTTCAAATTGGTCCCAGGTGAAAATGCTACTGAGTTACTTGATGCTCAAGCCCACATATGGAACCACATTTTCAACTTCATAAATTCTGTCCCTTAAATGTGCAATTGAACTAGGTATACCAGATATCATCCACAACCATGGCAAACCCATGACTCTCTCTGTGCTCATCACTGCACTACCATTCCACCCTACAAAATCTCCCCATGTCAACGGCCTCATGCGCATTTTGATCCACTCTGGCTTCTTTGATCCAAAAAACACTAGTGAAAATGACCAAGAAGAAGCATATGTACTGATTGAACCTTCTAGGCTCCTCCTTAAGGACAATCCCTTGAGTATGACACCTTTCTTACTAGCCATGGTTGATCCAATGTTGACAACGCCGTGGAATTATTTCACCACTTGGTTCCAAAAGGAGGATCTTACACCATTTGGCACAGCGCATGAGAAGACAATTTGGGATTATGGGGGGCATGAACTAAAATTTGCTAATTTTTTCAGTGAGGCTATGGCTAGCGATGCACGCTTAGTCATGAACGTGGTGGTTGACAAGTGTAAGGGGGTGTTTGAAGGACTGGAGTCATTTGTTGACGTTGGAGGTGGCACAGGAACTGTGGCCAAGGCCATTGCTGATAAATTCCCAAATATAGAGTGCACTGTATTTGATCTCCCACACGTAGTTGCTGACTTTGAAGGGAGTAAGAACTTGAAATATGTTAGAGGGGACATTTTGAGGCAATTCCTCCTGCAGATGCTGTTTTTATGAAGGTAAAATATATTTTTGTGTTGTTTCCACCCGTACTTTTTTTTTTTTTTTTTGAGAAACTGTTTCCACCCGTACTTGAATGGTGGTATTGCTTACATTAGAATAAAAATATTTTGTCACTTATTTTTTCCATATTTTATTTAGTACCTAAAGAGAAAAGACAAAAGACAACAGTTTTTTGAGTATATGAATTATATAGTAAATGACATCTGATTGACATAATTTTTTTTTTTTTTTTTTGGTGTATGTTAAGAAAAGAAAAAAAAAATCCAATAATGAGAGTTTCAAAATATTAATTTAATAAGAAGTTATTGTGTAGTATAATACTATAAAGAGATGCACCACCTATAATTTGATTGTATATAAATATAGTTTGGTTCAAGTTACAACATGTGTAACTTTTATCAATGATCAATAACTTTCTATTAGATGTGTTTCATGATAAATCTACCATTGAAATAAATTTTCTCATCATGCGTTATATGTTTTCAAAATATAAATATCTACTATCAAATACTGATAATTATCTCATCTATAAAATATTTCAATTTTAGTTTTTTATTATTTAAAATTTTGTGTGAAACATGAGTTTATGAGTAAAAAGTAAATAGCATTCAATTGATACAAAATATGGTATATATGTCAAGAATATATAGAAAACATGGAATTAGAAATTTGAAAATATTACGTTTGTTTAGAAATATCAAAATACTACGTTTGTTTCATGCCATTGGGTATGTTTCATTTCATGCATTTCACTTTGCCACATATTTGGGTGAAAAAGTTTCTTCCCTGGCCAAAAAAGAATTATTTTAATGGCATGGACTAAAGAAAATAATAAGAAAAGAATAAAAAATATATCATTATTTCTAAGTGGTTGACCTCTCACAGCTTTAGTGTTTTTTTTTTTAATTTTTTATTATTTTTCATGCAAATGAGAATATAGTGGATATTGCATGATTGGAAATTGGAATGAAGAGGAATGTGTGAAACTACTTAAGCGCTGCAAGGAGGCAATTACAGTCAATGATAAGAAGGGAAAAGTAATTATCATAGACTTGATGATGGAGAATCAGAAGGAAAATGAGAAGTCTACTAAGAAACAGCTCTTCTTTGACATGGTGATGATGGTATTAGTGAAAGTAAAAGAGAGATCTGAGAAAGAATGAGCTAAGTTATTTCTGGATGTTGGTTTTAATGACTATATGATAACCCCTATATTGGGTTTAAGGGCTCTTATTGAAGCTTATCCTTAATAAGCTCTTGCAAGTTTGATAGATTTTTGTGCATGTTTTGGTTTCTTGTGTCCCTATGTATGTTATCAATGATATGCTGGCTCTAAATAAAATAATGTATTAATGTTTTATCATGTATGGAAAGTATGTGCAATATTATTTACCACTAGTTTATGTCTCGCACAATATGCATATACACTATCAGTTTGTTTTTAAAATTTAATAAGAAATAATATTTATGATGTATAATACTCATGATGTGTTATGATATTTAGAAAATTAATTTGGTTATATTACACGTCATCTATTATATTTAGAAATTAAATATTATATGTCACTAAAATAAGTTAATTGAATTCCGGATAATTGAATTCCATAATTATCACGTGAATTCCATAATCTATCTGGCTTCAATTATTCTGATGAGGAAAGCAGATCTAGCAAATCTAATTGACAAAATTTAATAAGCATTTAAGAGGTGCAAAAAAAACGTGTTGTAATTCCAAACCTAAATCTACGAGAAATTCTAGACAAAATCTTCTATCAACAATGTAAATATATTACAACCATGTTTAACCAAAACTCACATACTTACAAACATAAACAATCTCATAAACCTTACACATATAAAACAAACAAACTCTTAATGCATAATCATAGGTATCCTTCAACCTCAAAAAAAATATACTAAGTTATTTTTTGAAAAAACTCACTCGCTTGTGTTCTTTTAGGAGTTTTCTCATCTCCCTATATGCGGGGACCAGGGGCGGAGCCAGAAATTTTTGTTTGGAGGGGCCGATTTGTGTTGCTAATTTATTAGTCTATACAAACTTTTATACACATACACAAACACATGTATCTATACACATACACAAAAAAAATAGTATATTTCATAATGAATCCTTAAATGTTTCATAGAATTAAATTAATCTTTTACCATCTTCCATAGTGAAATCTTTACAATTTTCATTTCAATATAAGTTACCAAATTGTCTACCGTTGTGAGTAAAAAAAATTCAATTAAATTAATGAAGTGTTCAAAGAGATAAATGATCCAAAACTTTAAAAAATACGATAACACATTTTACTATAAAAAATGAATTTGAGAAACAATATGTTCTCTATAACTACTAAACAAATTGGATAATTTTTTTTAAGAACATTATTGGACCAACTCAAATAGTTAAGGGGGGGCCAAGTCCCATTTTTGAGGGCTAATTATTAAAATATTAAATATTTCTATATAGTAAAAAAAAAAAATTCAAAAATGGCCCCCCCACCCTAACATGTAGCTCCGCCCCTGGCGGGGACTCTTAAGCAAAAGTAATCAAATCATTTACAATAATACCTATTTATAAGGTTTCAATTATCTTTCTTGATGGACAAAAAATACTTAATTAATTCTTAAATGATGAAAACTAAAAATTTTTACTTTCATACGAAGAACATTTCTAACAAGAGGACATTACCTATAATTCTTTCATCAAAATGAATCAAATGACATATTATGCAAAGTTGAAATGATTTTTTTTTTTTTTTTAATCTTTGGCTAAATGGGACTTTACGTAGGTTTGGAATTACAACACGTGTTTTTCGCCCCCGCTGCACCTCTTAAATGCTTATTTAAATTTTGTCAATTAGATTTGCTACATCTGCTTTCCTCACAAGGATAATTGAAGCCAGATAGATTATGGAATTCAATTATAAAATAGCATAGGGCCCACTTTCATAAAGCGCGAGCTGGATTCATTTTCACAATCCCTCTTGATTAATTGAATTCCTGATGAGGATGCATGTCTTTTTCATTCTGTGTCTTTTCTGTATCAATTTATAAATAAAAGATGTTTTCGTATACCTTTTTCTGTCTCCAAATACTATTGGCTGTCGGTAGGATATGAGCAAATCACTCAATTCTCGATATTATATATATAAGCTCAATGTTCTAAAGAGTTGGTATGTAAAAAAACAAAATGAGTGGCACTAAACAGCTTAGTTTCAAATTGGTTCCAGGTGAAAATGCTACTGAGTTACTTGATGCTCAAGCCCACATATGGAACCACATTTTCAACTTCGTAAACTCCATGTCCCTTAAATGTGCAATTGAACTAGGTATACCAGATATCATCCACAACCATGGCAAACCCATGACTCTCTCTGAGCTCATCACCGCACTACCAATCCACCCTACAAAATCTCCCCATGTCTACCGCCTCATGCGCATTTTGATCCACTCTGGCTTCTTTGCTCCAAAAAACACTAGTGAAAATGACCAAGAAGAAGCATATGTACTGACTGAACCTTCTAGGCTCCTCCTTAAGGACAATCCCTTGAGTATGACACCTTTCTTACTAGCCATGGTTGATCCAATGTTGACAACGCCGTGGAATTATTTGACCACTTGGTTCCAAAATGAGGATCTTACACCATTTGTCACAGCGCATGGGAAGACAATTTGGGATTATGGGGGGCATGAACTAAAATTTGCTAATTTTTTCAGTGAGGCTATGGCTAGCGATGCACGCTTAGTCATGAACGTGGTGGTTGACAAGTGTAAGGGGGTGTTTGAAGGACTGGAGTCATTTGTTGACGTTGGAGGTGGCACAGGAACTGTGGCCAAGACCATTGCCGACACATTCCCAGATATAGAGTGCACTGTATATGATCTCCCACACGTAGTTGCTGACTTTGAAGGGAGTAAGAACTTGAAATATGTTGGAGGGGACATGTTTAAGGCAATTCCTCCTGCAGATGCTGTTTTTATGAAGGTAAAATATATCTTTGTGCTGTTTCCACCCGTACTTGAATGGTCGTGTGTATATAAATTAATTGCATCGACTCTTCTCATATTGCTTACATTAGAATAAAAATCTTTTGTCTAACTTTTTCTTTTTTCCATATTTTATTCAGTACCTAAAGAGAAAGACAAGAGATACGGTTTTTTGAAATCATCAAGAGAGGCAGTTTTAATGATCAATAAATCTAGGCAAAGATCAATTTTTTTCAAAATTACTAACCTACCTTGTTGTGATCTGTACATGCTACAAGTAGTGGTGTTAGTGATAAATCCATTGCATCTTTCTCCTATTACAGCAAACATTATTATACTGGCCCCACCACACTTTTATTTTAGGGCAAATTATAACTTACACACCTATGGTTTAGCCAAAATTTAAGTTACCTCTGATTTGAAATTTGACATTCTACCACCTAAAGTTAGTTTAATTAGATTTCTATAATCTACATCTGTTAAAAAAAATGCTAAATATGTAATTTTGTTCAACTTTTATGTCATTATCCTCCAAAAACATTAAAAAATATATATATATAAATACAAGATCAAAAAGAATCCATCGGAACACTTGCATCATGGAATTTCAAATTACAAGTAGACAACTTAAATTTTGATCAAACCTCAGGTGGGTAAAATGTCAAATTTTAAACCACAGATAGGCAACTTAAATTTCAACCAAACTACAAGTGGATAAGTTATAATTTACCTTTTATTTTAACAATTGATATAACTATTATACTACTAGGAGGGAATGGTGTTATTGATTTTGAACAGCTACCGACCATAATTTGTAGTAGTTAAAGGCGTCTAACTGGATTCGAGTCCTCCCTTGTGGCTTCGATTGCGTTTGGTCAACTTCCAATCCAAAAGTTACAAGTTCTAGCCCCGCTCTTAAGCGGGTGTAGTCTAGCCTCTACAATTATATTGTCTTCTTATATTCTTTCATACTTACAAAATATCAAAATAATCATAAATTAATAATGAACATCTATAAAATGCTTAATACCAAATGTTATAAACTTTAAAATTATACACAAAATATGAGATTATGGATTATATAGTAAATGACATTTGATTGACACAATATTTTATTTTTATTTTTTTGGTGTATGTTAAGAAAAGAAAAGAAAAAGAACATATAATCCAATAGTGAGAGTTTCAAAATATTAATTTAATAAAAAGTTATCATGTAGTGTAATACTATAACGAGATACAAAACTTGTAACTTGATCGTATATAAATATAGTTTGGCTTAAGTTACAACATGTCTGACTTTTATCAATGACCAATAACTTTCTATTAGATGTGTTTCATGATAAATCTACCATTGAAATAAATTTTCTCATTACGCGCTATATGTTTACAAAATATAGATATATACTATCAAATACTGATAATTATCTCATCTATAAAATATTTCAATTTCAATTTTTATTTAAAATTTTGAGTAAAATATGAGTTTATGAATAAAAAGTAAATAACATTCAATTGATACAAAATATGGCATATATGTGAAGAATATAATGAACATGTAATTTGTTTAGAAAACATGGCAATAGAAATTTGGATATAATACGTTTGTTTAGAACTATCAAAATATTAGATTTGTTTCATGTCATTGGGTATGTTTCATTTCATGCATTTCATTTTGTCACATATTTGGGTAAAAAGGTTCTTTCTTCACCAAAAAGGGATTATTTTAATTGCATGGACTAAAGATAATAATAAAAAAATAATATAAAAAATATATCATTATTTCTAAGTGGTTAGCCTCTCACAGTTTTACTGTTTTTTTTTATTTTATTTTATTATTGTTCTTGCAAATGAGAATTCAGTGGATATTGCATGATTGGAATGAAGAGGAATGTGTGAAACTACTTAAGCGATGCAAAGAAGCAATCACAATCAATGATAAGAAAGGAAAAGTAATTATCATAGACATGATGATGGAGAATCAGAAGGAAAATATGAAGTCAACTGAGACACAACTCTTCTTTGACATGGTGATGATGGTAGTGGTGAAAGGAAAAGAGAGAACTGAGAAAGAATGGGCTAAGCTATTTCTAGATGCTGGTTTTAGTGACTATAAGATAACCCCTATACTGGGTTTAAGGGCTCTTATTGAAGTTTATCCTTAATAAGCTCTTGCAAGTTTGACAGATTTTCATGCATGCTTTGGTTTCTAGCGTGCCTATGTATGTTATCAGCGATATGCTGACTCTAAATAAAATAATGTATTAATGTTTTATCTTGTATTGAAGGTATGTGTAATATTATTTACCACTAGTTGATGTCCTGCACAATGTGAGTGTATGCTATCTGTTTGTTTTTAAAATTTAATAAGAAATACTATTTATGATGTATAATACTAATTATGTGTTATGATATTTAGAAAACTAATATGGTTATATTACACGTCACCTATTATATTTAGAAATAATATATTATATGTCACTAAAATAAGTTTACAAAAATATAACTAGTTGGTCAGATATTATATTACCTCTTCATATTTTTTATATTTGCAAAATGTTGAGATGATAAAAGATTAAACTATTTTATTTGTAAAATATTTTATTAAATAGTAAATAACATATGATTAAAATGAATTTTGACATGCATATTAAGAATGATGAAAATGTGTAATCCAATTGTAAAAATTTTGAATATGTTAAAGAAATAAAAAAAAATAGTAATAAGTTATGCAACTTTAATAAAAAGCTACCCATTAACCTTTGTACATCATCAAACCTTTGCATTTATGTCAAATTATTAGTTCTTGTACCATTAACATATGATAAGTAATTAATATTTTGACATAATGCAAATGCTTGATAATGTGAAAGTTTGAATGAAAAAAAAAAAAAAAAAAAAAAGAAAGAAAGAAAGATTGCTATCTTATCAAAAAAGAAAAGAAAATTGCTAAAAAATGTGCCACTTAACAGAACCTTAATTTATATATGAATTATTAGAAAAATTTATCAAGAAACAGACTTAACCATCTAGCAAACTCACAATTTGTTAAAGGGACAAACCACTTTCAACATTATTCAACACTAGTCACTAACCTCATGGTTAAATATCTTACTATGTTTTTTTTTATAATCAAATATCTTACTATGTTGAATGCAACACTTTAGTTGAAAATTAATGAAAGTCAATATTTATAATACAAAATAAAGATATACATATTTTTTTTAAAATAATAACAATATTGTGTCTTTTATATATGATGAAACAAAGGCACACTACTAATGTTTCTACCATGTTTAAAATTTTATGAGACATAAAACATCAAAATACAACAACTTAATGACTAAATAAAATTTTCTAAGTTCCTTCTTGGCTTTTAGGAGGGAAAAAAGAAAATAGAGTAATATAAAAATAACATTCTATGACACAAAGTATTCATTCAAAAAAAAACTAAGATACTTTGGTGACCTCTAGCTTTATTTTAGCATTTAATCGATCTATAGTTTGCATAAAAATCTCAAACCATGTTACTACAGTACATAAAAAAAATGAGATTATTAAACTACCTTTCATAATAGTTGCATGTTTCGATTCAAGTGTCACTCATTATTTAAGCGTAAGCTTAAACATGTATATACAAGTTTTTGGACACCCTTCACTTAAAATGATGATTATTTATAAGGCTTCAATTATCTTAATTTGTTAGAGGTACTGATTAGAGGTATTTTCACAATTTATAACCAATGCAAAGTATACCTTCTCGATGATTAGGGGTATGTTCACAATTTATTTCCATATTGTTACTATATATTGTAGATCAACTTTATTCATGTAGTGGCAAACCCACCTGGGAGAACGGCATAGCTCCTAAAGTCTTCAAAATTTTCGTTTACCCTTTTAGAAATTCTATTCAATAAAAAATATCATGTCCCTCCAAACACAATATAGTTCAAGTTACATATGGACCATGGTGTAACTTTTATCAACATTATAGATGTTTTATTATGAAAAATATATCATTCTAATAAATTGTCTTATTATGAGCTATACATATTTAAAACATAAATATTATTAAGGACTAATAATTATTTTATTGTCAAGAGTCTCATAACTGAATTGACACATCTTCATACACAAAGTGCTTGGAGCCTTAGGAGAGAAATGATTCGAGCTGCGAGGTTAGCAGTATGTTGTAATTATCTCTCAAAATAATAATACTAATAATAATAATAGTAATAATAATTACCTTATTTATAAAATATTTAAATTTCAAGTTTGTTGTTTTAAAATTTTTTTATTAAACAAGAGTTTATGAATATAAACTAACAAACATTCAATTAATACAAAATATGACATATATATCAAGAATATAAAGAACAAGTAATCCACTCTTAGAATTTTCAAAATATTAAGTTTGTTTCATGTCATGGGGTATGTTTCATTTCATGCATTTCATTTTTCCAATTTGGGTAAGTTAGTTTGTTTCTTTGCCTAAACAGGTATATTTTAATGACATGGACTAAATAAATAATCAAAAAAGAAAAAAAAAATCAACATATCTAAGGGTGTAATCGCTTACAGTTTTTTTTTTTTTTTTTTTTTTTTTTTGTGCAAATGAAAATACAGTAGATATTGGAATGAAGAGGAATGCATGAAACTACTTAAGCGATGCAAGGAGGCAATCACAATCAATGATAAGAAGGGAAAAGTGATTATCATAGACTCCTGTTGAGCCACATCAACCACGCAGTGCGCAAATACAATTCTTTATTATTCATCTTTATATACCTTTTCAACAAAATATGTAAAATAATAAGATTTCATTGGCTAGTAGCTAAAAACCGTAAAGATAATCAGATTAGTAAGACAATGTTATTTTTATTGAGTGTCCACCACCATAAAGAGTAATTATGTTAGATATATAAGTTTCTCAAAAAAAAAAAAAGTTAGATATGTAAAAACAGACTACACTAATAAAAATGAAAGCCAAAATAGATAAAAGAAATAATAACTGATTACAAAATGAATGCAAGTTAGTGAATAACAGAGAATTATATGGTAATTAATAAAAAAATGATGACCATTTTGTCAAGTCTAAAATGGTTTCTAGTAAAAGGCTAAAACCGTAAGACTAGAAACACGAAAATTCAAGGCCTAACACACACACACACACACACACACAAACACACCAAAAAAAAAAAAAACTACAAGTCTACATGCAACAAAAGGATTCGATAAAGGACGCCCAAAAACAAATAATAAGAAGAATGATGTGTCCCTAATACAATAGTTTTGTAACAAAATTTAATATTAGGAAGAAGTTTAATAAAGTTTGTATTTACACGTGTACTATACTTTAGTGATTGACCTCCTCCATTTTTTTTTTTTTTTTTTTAATAAGAATATCTGAATATAGCAACTTTATTAAGAAGAAGATAAACTCATTACATAGTGAGGCAAAAAAGACTCAATTAATTTCTTCTATCCAAATTACAAAATTATCAATATCCTTAGCAAATTGGGCTAGGGTCAGTTTCCCTATCAATTCACATGTAACAGTACTCTTGCCACTCTAAACACCTCAATCTATTGCGGGATCCCCTCAATAACATTAGCAATAGTTACTGGTGGGGTTACGTGCATACTTTTTTATTATTAAAAAAAAAAGATTAAAGTTTTATTAAAAAATTATAATAAAAAGAAAACCTATGTGCATGTATCATCCACATAATTTTTTCCCTTCTTTAAAAATT
The DNA here is from genome assembly GCA_019022515.1 of Quercus aquifolioides. Taxonomy (NCBI): domain Eukaryota; kingdom Viridiplantae; phylum Streptophyta; class Magnoliopsida; order Fagales; family Fagaceae; genus Quercus; species Quercus aquifolioides. The sequence continues at coordinate 28,279,262 of CM032329.1, forward strand.
TAATCTTAAGCTCGCCCTTTCAAATTTGAATTAAACAATGTTGCTACCTGTATGCATTTTTTTTTTTTTTTAATTGGTGTTAGTCGATTTGTGCACGGAATAATTTATGCAGGTCAAGGTACATGTTGTAAAACAAATAGGCGTGCATTCAAAAAAAAAAAAGGCGCAGGTAAATGTAATTTTGTACAGGTACTTACAATTTTTTTTTTTTTTGTGGGGGGTGGGGGGGAATTTTGGCCGCGATAACACTTTTCCAATCACCTTATTTGACATATATTTATTTATTTTCCTTCAAAATATTATAAAATTCCGGAAAGGATAGAGAGATGGGCGTAAATTATGTTGGGTTATAAGACTTTAGGTTTAAATGTATTAGAACTTCATTTTGTAATGTTGGCAAACCATGATCAAAACGTTTAGTCTTGTTTTAGACTTGCTCAAAGTATATTTATGTGTAAAGTTGGAATCGAGTGTACCGCAAGATTTACTGTGTAAATCTGTCTGGCTCAACCGATCGAGAATTAGACTCGATCAATCGAAGCTCGTACAGATTGTTTTTCTGCAGAATTTTCCAACTCAGCCCAAGCCCGTTTAACATAAAGGGTTTTATATTTTGCTTTAAGTATAAAAGGAAAAACCTTAGCCACGTTTTAGTGTTGTTGTTTATGCTGTGTATGTGAATCTCTTGTGAGATCTTGAAGTGTTTGCATTCACATATACTTAGAGTTATCAAGAATCAAGATTATTTCAAGAGCTTGATGATCGATTCAGTTGCTGCATAAAGAGCTTAAAGAAACACACGTGGGAGTACTTGTGAATGCTGTGAATCCAAGAAAAAAGTAGTCTGTGGACTCGGAGTTGTCACGTGGTCGTGATAGTAAGTTTCCTACTCGATGTAGCAATAGGATGTTAGTGGCCTAAGTCGCTATTATGTAAACTTCAATTCTTTCATAGTGGATTTGTTTTACCTTGAGGATAGTTAGGTTAAATTCTCCCTAGGTTTTTTACCGGTTTGCTTTTCCTGAGTTATCATATCGTTGTGTTATTTATTTTACGCACTGTTCAATGATATGATTTATATGTATTAACCTAGATTTGCATAATTTACCTAAGTTAATCACTTTGCTAAATAACTAGGTTAATCTGGTTGTATTTAAGGGGTTTAAAAACGTACAAATTATATTATTTTATTGGGTAGTATAAATTATTTTAATGAGTGGCATATTGTTGATGGTCGGAGAGGGCGGTGTTGATGGTCTGGTTTTTTTTTTTTTTTTTTTTTTTTTTTTTTTTTTTTTTTTTTATGGTAGATTATGGGTTGGTGGTGGTGGTGGTGGTGGTGTCAGGTGTGTGTAGTGCAGCGGTGGTGGGCTTGTGGTGATAGTGGTTTCAGTAAATTTGTGGTTGTTCTTGAGCAAAAAGAATGAGAGAGAAAGAATAAATAATGTGTTGTATGGTAAATGATGGTGATTGTGGGATATATTATTTTATTGTGTAGAAATATTATTTAAATGAGTAGAATATGAAAATAAAAGTTGGAATGTTGGGAGTGTTGTAAAATGGTATGGTATAAATGATAAAGTAGATTTTGAGATGGTAAAATAGAATAGTGTGAAGGTTTCGAATGCGAATGCTCTAAGGTATTATTTCAGTTGCAGCCTAGCCTGCTTTTCTTAAAGAAAAAAAAGGTGTAAGCACTTAGACTTTTTTTTTGGAAAAGTTTTTTTTATACAAACTGTGCTGTGTTGTAGTATCAGTCCTGTAATATCACAAAGAAAAACACATTTTTTTATGAATTAAAAAAAAATTATAAAAGCTTCATATTTCTAAAATAGTATTTATCATATCCGGAGGGTGACTTGTCCGGGTAGCCAGTGTAAGGATCCATTATTGCCTTATATATAAGCTCATCAGCTTCAGTCAATGAGCATATGGTTTTTCAAAAGCGACATTGGGCGTGGGATTGCTTAAGTTTGCAACCAGACTACTTTTTAATTAGCCTTTTCTTTTTTTAAAACTGTGCTGCAAAACTTAAGCTGCTTTTCATTTTCTTAACTTTTTTTAGAAGAGTAATTTTTTTTTTAGTATTAGGACAATGATTTTTTCAAAATTCGCTGTGTCACTTGGTAAATTTTATCATATTAGATAGACATATCATCACTTGCCGTTGACAAGTCTTTCAATTGTATGACTGTTTTGAATAAACTTGATTGATTTTTTTTTTTTTTTTTTAGTTTTTTTTAATGTTGGTTTTATTATTTTGTGCAAATTAGTTATGCCACTTGGGGTAACTTAAGCCAATAAAGCATTCCTAGTGATGATGCCAAATTGCCAAATTGCTATTTTTAACAACCTACACAACAAAAATAGAGCTATAACAATGGTGCTATTGCTAAATTTTTAGCAATTGAGCTACAATAAACTGCAATCTATGGCAATCTACTGTATCTCCAAAGTTATATAAAAAAACTATTGTTTATTCCATTGTTTTCTCTCTCTTCCGTCTTGTCTCTTCTCTATTCTCTCTCTCTCTCTCTCTCTCTCTCTCTCTCTCTCTCTCCTTTGTAAACGTGGCAAAACGGGCGGGGCAAGTCAGGTCAATCGGGTTTGCAGGTCAAACGGATCGCGGGTCAAAATGGGTCATTTTTAAACAAGTCAATCGGGTTTCAGGTCGGGTCGGGTCAGGTTGACCGTATTTTTCAAACAATTTTTTTTTTCAATTACAAAAACAAATCAATGACAACCTGTTTAGTGAGAATGAATAAAATCAATTAAGCAAATGAATTGCACTTAATGCCACTTGTTAATATCCTTCCAATTCTGACAGTTTTGAGCATGAAAAAAATTATTTATAGTCATAAATTCATGATGGAAAAAGTCTTCAATGTTAATAGTTCACTGTCAAAATGCATATAATTACAAGTTTATGTTGGGAAATTTAGACCCCGGTTGATAGAATTAACAAGTTTTAAACCCAAGTTGTTAATTAAATTTATTATGAATCAAACTTGTTAAAACAGACAAACATCAATATCATGTCAAAATCATGCAGCGGAAAAAATAAATAAGACAAGATATGATGGCCCAGGAAAACCAATGAAACAAACTAGTTTCACAGTAAAAAACCTGGGGGGAAACCTTCCCGAAAAGCAATTCACTATAGTAAAGAGAAGTTTCAGATCTAATACAAAACATTTGTCCCTAGACTCTATAATCCCGTAGATGAACTCACAGCAGAAACCTTCTACTGCTTCAGAACCTCTAAACTCTTCAATATATGAATGCCACCCTTTTTATTGATGCACGAATCCCAGTACGTGACTAACCAATTGCGCGGATCCCAATACGCGACTTAATCACCAACTAGAAGAAGATTGTTGGCTGCAAAGTTCTTCACTTCATCAACAATGAAGATCAAGAAGCACTTGGTTACAAAACCCTAAGGTGCAAAGACGCAGTAGCTTCTTTCAGAGAGAATAAGGCATCGGTCACCTTTTGCATATGTTCTCCTTGTATTCTCTCATGTGACGGCCTCTAAAATAAGTCTTATATAAGTCTAGGGTTGTGAGAAAAGAAACCCTACACAAATACAAAAGCCTAGCCCAAAAATCAGATCTGAAAATTCTGATTTCCGTAACCTCGATAGATAGCAAGTGTTAAGTAGGTGTCGAGCTTTAAACTTCGATAGATACAGCTATCGAGGAGGTGTCGAACAGATGTCAAGGGGACAGAAACTTTCTCGATCGATCCACCAGGTGTCGAGAAAGTGTCAAGATTGCGATAACAATCAACTGAAGAGCTCGATAGATAGCCAGCTGTTGAGAGGTGTTGAGCAGCTGTCGAGCTATCTGTCCAGCTTTATTGAACATCTTTTCTTCACTTGTTTCTTGGTCCAATCTTCATGGCTTTAATACTAGACTTGAACAACATGTTCCTTGAAGTATTAAACACATATTAGATCTACCCAAATACAAGTAAAGTGGGTTTTGTCAAAGGATTAGCCAACTACATAAAATATTGACATATGTTCTTAACAAGTAAAACACATATGTCCTAACAATCTCCCCCTTTGGCAATCCGTGACAAAACCACAACAAACAAATGAACATATGAGAGAAGTCATAAATTGTTGGGAAATTTAGACCCCTGTTGATAGAATTAACAAGTTTTAAACCCAAATTGTTAATTAGATTTATTATGAATAAAACTTGTTAAAACAAACAAACATCAATATCAAGTCAAAATTATGCAGCGGAAATAATAAATAAGACAATCCTTTCAACTCTATTCCATTCATCCCTTGATGGACAACGCTTGAATTTAGCATCTTCCTCTGCTAAACGGTTCAACACAAAATGATATCTCATAGCACTGTCAATCATGTCATATGTTGCATTCCATCTTGTACACACATCTAAACGTAAACCCTTTGTTCTCTTCATACCAACTATCTTGGCACATTCATCAAATTTGCACATTCTACTCTCTGATCCTTTAAGATATTTCATAGTTTCTCGAATCTTAATCACCGAGTCATCTATTACTTTCAATCCTTCTTGAACAATAAGATTCAATATATAAGCACCACAACGCACATGAAAAAAGATACCATCACATAACAATAAACCCCCCCTCATTAAGCTTTTTCTTTATGAAATCTTGGCAATTATCATTATTAGATGCATTATCTAAAGTAATGGAAAATATTTTCTTCTCAACACCCCATTCTTCCAAGAAACTTAAAATTTTCTCCAATAAAAGAGTTCCCGTGTGTGGAGGTGGCATATGACAAAAATTCAAGATGATGTTTTTCAATTCCCAATTCTCATCCACATAATGTGCCGTAAAACAAATATATCCCTCACTTGTAACAAAGGTCCATAAATCCGAAGTCAAACATATTCTACCAGGAATTGATTTCAACTTATTTTTAAAATCATCCTTCTCTTTCTTGTAAAGTTTTAGAATATCAGCTTTTAAAGTATTCCTAGAAATATGTTTAACATCTGAATTTAGATAGCTAGAAACCTTTCTAATGTCCTCATACTCAACAAAGCTAAATGGTAAATTATGTTTAATAATAGCCTCCGCTAACATCTCACGAAACTCTTCTTGAGTTATCTTGTTTTGTAACACCCTACCCTCTTCTTCACCTTCTTGTTTTACTTTATTTCGTTTTAAGCATTTGAGAAGATAGCGATGCAAGTTTGATGTTCCATGATGACTATCCGTCAAAACACTTTTCTCACACCATTGACAAGTAGCCTTACTTAACCCTTCTTCATCAATAGGCAATTTCACAAATTCAGTCCAAACTATAGAAGTGTGTTGTTTTTCTTTTCTTTTTCCCCTGAAACTCTTTTTGGTTTCTTAAACTTTGATTTTGAATTAACTCTTAAAGATAGTGAAGGATTAGTAGAAGTATCCACAATTACAACATCATTATCACTTTCCAAATTTATAGCCGGAGAAGCCGTTGTACTCTAATTATCAAAGCAAATATATAATTAAAATTAAAATTCTAGTCTATTTAAAACATCTAAAGAAACTGTGAACATAAGACATTTATCCAAATGACAATGAGTCAATGACATTTTCAATTTTTTCAACAATCAAACACACAAATAATTAAATATAATGTTAGCAGAGGCAAAGCAGTATACTATATTATTATTGCTAAATCATAAATTCATAATATTAAAAAATCAATCCAAAAACTAAAAACATTTAGGGATTTAAGAGAATGATGAAAATTATTTAACTTACATTCACCATAGTTGATGATTTATGGTTGTGCTCCTCTTAAATGGGTCAGCAGGTGGTGAGATCTAGGCTGTGTGGCCTGTAGATGGCAAGAGACAGAGAACTAAGAGAAGTGAGAAAGCAGAGCAGTGAAGAAGGGTTAACCCGTTTTTGCTTCGGGTCAAAAAAATTGGGTTTGGGTCAGGTATTTTTTGGGTCGAGTCGAGTCGGGTCAGAGAATTCTGACCCGTATTTCCATGTCTACTCCTTTGTCTCTTGCCCCAGCCTTCTTATCTATCTTGCCCAGCCATCTTCTTAAGCATGAAACTGTGAAACCACCAAACCAAAGCCTTTCTCTTCTGACATCTCTCACATAATTCCTACCCATTTCTCTTAGTCTCTTCTCTCTCTCACTCCCTCCATCTTTCGCTCTTTCTCTTCTCTAATCTCATCTCAAAACTAAAATTTCAAGGGAGGGGATTTATTGGCTTACTTTTGGGTCAAATTGAAACTCCATGGATGCTTGAAATTTTCATGGTTTTGTTTGATCATTTGTGGAATTGATGGCTGATTTGTGTGTGATTTGGGCATATTTTTCCTAGGTTTTGGTTGGATTTTTCTAAGATTAGTTTTGGATTATTGGGTTTTATTTTTCAATTGGGTGACTTTGCTTCTTTGTGTTCACTTAAAAGAGGTAATGAGGGAGGGGAAATGTTAAGGGTATGTTTGGTTGGGGTAAAAACAGGGAGGATGGAAAATAGGAAGAGAAAAATAAGGTAGAAAATGACATTTTTTCTTGTTTGGTTCAGGAGTGAAAACAAGAGAGACAGAAAATGGGGAGGAAAATAATCCCTTTGGGCCCACATTTTTTTTGTCCTCCCAATTTGGGAGGAAAATTAAAGAGAAAAGATGCTGAATGATGTAATTTACACAAATACCCTCACAAACTAAGGAGAAAAGATGTTGAATGGTGTTTTGCTGCTAGGTGAAGGATGTGTTAAAAAGTAGTTGAATTGCTGCCAGGTGAATTGTTTTGCTGCCAGGTGAAGGATGTTTTGCCAAGTTTGCCCAGTTGCCCAATTTGCCTAGTCGCCCATGTGAATAAAGTTTTTTTTTTTTTTTTTTTGGCAAATATCTTCCCAATCTACGTATGGTCATGTGGATAAATTTTTTTTTTTTGAAAATGTATTTCCAGTTAACGCATAATCAATTTTTGTTGCCCATAAATTTAAAATTATATATAATAATAAAGAAAAGTAATATAAATGTATATGTATTTGTGTTGATTTTTATATTATTTAATGAGTGTAAATTAAACTACATTTTTCATCCTCCCATTTTTCTCTCCAACCAAACAAAAAAGTTTTCCACCCTCCCACTTTTCCACCCCTCCAACCAAACACACATGAGAAAAAACCAAATCTTTTCTATCCTCCCACTAATTTTCCATCCTCCCACTTTTCCACTCCTCCAACCAAACGGACCCTAAAGGAAGTGTAATAGTAAATGTGGACTAATAGGGTGAATAAGAATTTTTCTTTTCTTTTTTTAGAATAGGGAGAATAAAAGTTTAGAAAGAGAAAATAAAAGGTAGAAAATAAGTGAATGTTATGGCCGTTAATGTGGCTCAACAGAAATGTAATAACAATAAATACTACTCTTCAACTTTTAAATATATATAAATATAGATAGATATAGATGTAATGTGATGTTTTATTTACACCTACAGTATAGTTTAATAATTGACCTCCTTCATATTAGGCTAATGTGATTTTGTGCAAGTACTTACATTTTTAATATTTTTTTTTTTTTTAAAAAAAAATTGTGGCTGCACTAACACTTTTCCAAACGCCTTCTTGACATTTTTTTTTTCTAACCAAAAAAAAAAAATTCTTGGAAGATAGAGAGTGATTGGAATGGGTGTAAGGTAGACATTCATTTGCACCCTGTTTTTATTAGAGAAATTTGTTTTAAAGTTCTTAGAATATTTTTGGGAAAATTTTCTTTATTTTTTATTTATTAAAGCTATGGTAATACCCAACCTTATAATATCTCAAAGATAATTTTTTTTTAAATGTTTTTCTAAGCTTTAGATTTCTAAGAATTGAGATCTAATGCAATAATAGAAAAGTTAAAAAATAAAGTATAAAAGTAAAATAGTAAAAAGTTGAAAGTTGAAAGTTAAACATATTTTTATATATCCATGGATGAGATTAAAAGTAACTTTGAAATTTTAATCTCAACCTTTGATTTTCTATTGTTTGTGACTGTTGCACTAAATCTTAATCCAATTTTTACGATGATTTTTATCTTATCTAGAGGGTGACTTGTGTTAAAGGAGATTCTGAATTTGGAAATGGAGAGAGAAAGACTGGGTTTGAGTTAAGTGATTCGAAAAAAGAAGAAGAAGAACCAGATTCAAATGTGTTGAAGACAAAGGAAGAAGAGACAGCTGTAGCAACGGGCGCCTAGTAACCAACAGTCATCTAGATCAAAACGATGACGTTTGGTTTAGTGGCAAATGGTGTCATTTTGCACAAGCTTAATTCAGGATTATTACACTAGCCAGAAACGGTGTGGTTTTAAGCATAGTGTTTGAAATGCATTCGTCTCTCTTCGAAATGCCTTATTCTAAATTCACTCTGCTCTGGCAGTTCCACGAAGCTCGGGTCCTTCAACAGTTTCTTGAGTACGGTTATTGGGCAGTGCTTAGCTAGATAGTTTTTTATGAGTTTGTTATGATTCTGTCAGAGTAGGAGTTTCTAGAACTTTTCCTAATGTATGCTCTATAAATAGAGCTTAATCTATTTATAAAGATTCAGAGCTTGGAAATATAGATTTTCAGTATTACTCAGAAATATCTCTCTCTCTCTCTCTCTCTCTCTCTCTCTCTCTAGGTTTTCGCCATTGTTATACACATTCCAAGCTCAAATTCTCACAACTTGGGAAGTCAGTGTGAGGATCCATGATTGCCTTGTATATAAAAAAGTTTGCAACCAAACTTTTTTATTAGCCTTTTATTTTAAAGAATTGTGACAAAACTTAAGCTTTTTTTTTTTTTTTTTTTTTTCCCCTATAGAAGTAAATTTTGTAATAAATCTTTTAGTATTAGGAGAATGATTTTTTCTTTTGTTATAAAACTTAACTTCTTTTAAATTTTTTAAGAAGTCTTTTTGTAGTAGGGCAATGAGTATTTTTAAATGATTGAGACAAACATTTGGACATTTATGTTATTCAACATGTATATAAATATTTTTCAAAGAATTGTGACAGCACCTGAATTTCTTTTAATTTTTTTTAGATAGGAAAATTCCTTTATTTTTAAAAGCATTTTTAGTATTAGGAAAATGATTTTTACAAAAATTTCCTGTCACTTGGCAAATTTATATCATTTTAGATATATCACTTGTCATTAAGAAGTTTACGAATTGTATAATTAGGGCTGTTAATGAACCAAGCCGTTCATAAACAATTTGCGCTTTGCTCAATAAAAAGCTCGTTCATGTTTGTTTGTTTATGAACAAACCAAGTTTAACCTTTAGTTTTAGGCTTGTTTAATAAACGAGCCGAGCCTGAGTAATTAAAAAATATTGTTCATGAACAAGCTTATGAACACCAAGGCTCAGTACAAAAGTAACAAAACAAGTTAAGCCTAGGCTTATTTATGAGTCTGGTAATAAAATTGATATGAGCTTGACAAGTAAACTCATATCTTTCTAAAACTTTAATTAATTATAAGTTGAGACCACGTATCCAAACCAAATAGGCTAGATAATAAATTTGATATAGGCTTGATAATATACTTATGTTGGATCTCAAGTTTAAAAGCATGATATCGAGCTTCAGTTTGGGCTTGATATTGAGCTCGAGCTTGGCTTGACTAATGAATCAAGCCAAGCTAAGCCGATCTCAAGCTTTTATACTTTATAATGAGCTCAAGCTTGAACATTATTTGTAGGCTTGTATCAAGCTCAAGCTAAGCTTGAACATTCTATTTTTGCTATCGAGCCAAACTTGAACATTCACTACTCGACAAAACTCGGCTCGTTTACTGCCCTAATTGTATTACTATTATGAATAAACCTTTTTTTTTTTTAAATGTTCAATTAAATTTTGTGCAAAATTAGTTATGCTACTTTGGGGTAACCTAAGGTATTATAGGGTTTCAAAATTAATTGAACTTTCTCTTGATTTCGGTTTTAATATATTTTGTACGTAGATGATGACAAGTTAATTTAGTTTTTTAGTTTAACAAAATTATCTGGATTGTAAAAACATTAGAGGAAAATGTAATAGTTCTCTGTAGAAATAGTCATTTGATAGTTTTTTGGTTGATAGAATACATATAATGAGAGCTCGTAAGAGAAGTTGAGCGTTATAATCCGTATTGAGTACAATGGATTCAATCTCTTCCCCTGGAGGTACGTACATTGTATGTTGAACCCCATAAATTCGTGTATCGATCCTCTATGTGGTGCTTCTTGATTTATTTTCCTTTACTATTGTTCAAATCCATGAGTGATATTGCACAAGTGGTCTCATATTTTCCACTAGTGCACAACAAATTTCAAATGCAAATCAAAGCTTCAACAATCTTTGGTAGAATACAAGATTATACTAATTTTACCTCCAATGCTAAAAGTTGATGTAACAACAGTTATAGGGATACTTGAGATCACATGCCATTTGAAGATAGCTCAAAAAGAGATTGTAATGCTATTTTCACCATAAGAACATTCAACTTTGCAAAATTTAGTCTCGGATTTCCAAACCAATTCTAATTTTGTGTGTGTGTGGACTTTCTTAAAAGTTAAATTCCTAATATTTAAAATAAATAAATAAATAACAGTTCCATAGAGTCAAATTAAAAAATTATTAGAAAAAATAGGGTCCATCCATGTGACTCACAAGTCAACCTAACTCAATTATTCTTTTTCAACAAGTCGAGTTCAAGTTGACCCTTTTTTGTTTATGAGTCCAAAAAACCCTAGGCATACATTTCTTTTGGGTTCAGGAAAATTAATGGGTTTGGGTCTAATCTTGCAATTTCTAATCCTAAAAGAAGACATAATGTGTTAGAAGGAATACCTTTGTTATGGTGTAATCACCCATCTCATGAATGCTTACCCATGGTTCTCGGTCAGCTCATCAAGGATGAGCTAGATTGAACAAAACCATGGCATTAATCATGTTTGCGCCTGGTCCCATATGGTCATGCAGGCCGGGAGCCAATGCATAACCATTCCAAGAGCAAGAGTTTGTTTGCAGAGTTAAGGATATTGATTGCTGTTCAGGAGGCAAACATATTGTAGCCTTACCAATGCCAATGTATTCCCCATGAATTACTTCACTATATTTGATCCAGAAATGATAGGTAACAATGTATAAGTACTCCCACTCTCTTGTATGGCGAACATATTTCTGGCAGTTCCTGCAAATGCAATCTCTCTTAAGGTGTATTCTAGTGACTTTTCAAACTTAGAAGAAAGAAAGGTTAAGGGAGAGCATTTCGTTAAGTTCCAAATTGAAAAGAAATAGATGGATCATGGATACTTGATACCAAAAATAGGAGAACAATTAAATATCTTTTCAATTATTAAACAAAGGGCGAATATTAGAAAGATATTCTCTTTTATGCATGGCGAACCAAACACCTCTCATTGTTGTTGTTGTTGTTTTTTTTTTTTTTTTTTTAAATCAAAATTAGAAAGTCTGACTATTTACACCATCACCAAGACTTTGTCTTTCTCATTCTGTTCACTCCACCTTCTCTATATTATTAAAAAATTAACGAAGCCAAATGAAATATGAACCACATCACTGTCGGTAAAGATTACCTTTAAAGTATTGTGACGAAGATGAATGGTTCATGAGAAAAAATTAATGTTAATTTTTTGGTCTAAGATTTCAGAATCTTTTGCTTTATATCTACTTTTAGCGACAAATTATAATGATCAATAAATTATGAAAAGAATCCTACTAATGATTTTTCCGTGCAAGAGTTAAAAGCTCTTTTATATATTGTTCCCATGCGCACGCCTTCAAGAGAACAGTAATGAGTAAACTACCAAACCATGCAAATTCATTGGTCTAGTTATGAAGAATTCCTATCCATAGATGAACTAATATATGCACAATGTGAATGAAAGAACACTGCCACAAGGAAACATGGTGCACTTCTCAATAGGCGTTTACTTGGAATAACACCAATGTGAATAAAATACGTTTTCTAACGTATTGTTCTTGACAATCATGCTTCTCAGCACACAGAGGATAATCCCTCAGTGTAACTCAACACTCCTCTTTATAATGCTATATTGAATTTTAACGAAGTCATGGCATTAATCCTGTCAACAACGGGTTCCGATTGCTCTTGCAGGCCGGGAGCCAATGCATAAACATTTCAAGACCAACTCAGCAAGGGTGTGTTTGTGGAGTTAAGGATATTAATTGATGTTTCAAGAGGCACACGTATTGTAGACAAGGTTATTACCAATGCCAATGTGCTCCTCCCTCTCAATTACTTTACTATATTTGATCCTAAAATGATAGGTAACAAGGTATAAGTGCTGCCACACTCTCTTCTATAGCGAACATATTTCATGCAGATGCAGTTCCTTTAGATGCAATCTCCCTTAATTAAGGTGTATACCGGTGACTTTTGAATGAGTCAAAATAATTTAGGGGTTGATTATTGATTTCAAACTTAGAAGAAAGAACAGTTAAGAGAGAGCATTTAGTTAAGTTCCATATTCAAAAAGAAATAAATGGATACTTGATACCAAGAATAGGCCTAAGACATTTAAATATTTTTTTCAACGAGTAATGTTTATTAAACAAACTGTTTTAGAAATTTTTTACGTGCATCTCCAAAAACAACTTCTAAGTGAGGAAGGGAAGGTGATTTTGAGGTGTGTCTAAAACAGTATAAAAAAATTTGTGCAATAAATTTAACCCCTTTTGAATTATCATACACGTAAACATCAAAAGGATATTGATAGAAAAAGACACAATGAAATTCTACACTTTGAAAGAAAGATTTACATAAGAAAATTAAAAGGTGGATTTTGATAGAGCTTCTCAAGTTCCTAGCCTTTTCTTCACCTCTTTCCAAAGGTTATAGGTGAAGCTTGAGGATCTTTATAAATTTTAGAATGGAAAATTTTTGCCGATGCTAATAATTGTACAAGAAATGGCATTAATTTTAACTAATGTGAAGTTGTGAACTGCCAATCTGAAATAGATTGGGGTTTTTATGAGACAATATATGATTACCTAGATGATATCGAGGGCAGTGGTAGAGTTCCGGATAACTGAAGGGAAACCATGCACTGCACTAGTATTAAAAGATTGATATCTAATATAATACAAAATGAGTTCTTTTTTATGTTGAATAAAATACATTTAAAATCAGTTCTATTATAGTATTTTCTCATTAACTATCACGTGAATTCCATAATCTATCTGGCTTCAATTATCCTGATGAGGAAAGCAGATCTACCAAATCTTTTTGTTTTGTTTTTGGTTTTTTTTTTTTTGAGAATCACAGACCTAGCAAATCTAATTGACAAAATTGAAATAAGCATTTAAAACGTGCAGGGGGGGGGGGGTGGGTGTTGGGGAACGTGTTGTGATTTGGGGCAAATAAGAAACAAATATCTTCAAAAACATCAATATTTAACATAATTCGCCTAATTCCAAGCCTACATCTACGTGAAATTATAGACAAAATCCTCTATCAACAATATAGGTATATTACAACATTTAACCCAACTTTACATACTCACAAACACAATCTCATAAACCTTACGCACATGAAACAAACAAACTCTTAACACACAATTATGGGTATCCTTCAACCTCAAAAAAAAAAAAAAATCAAAAATCAAAAATCAAAAATCAAAAAAAAAAAAAAAAAAAAAAAATCTACTAAATTATTCTTCAAAATATCCCACTGGCTTGAGTTCTTTTGGGAGTTTTTTCATCTCCCTATGTGGGAGGACTCTTTCTTAAGCAAAAACCATCAAATTGTTTACAATAATACCTATTTATAAGATTTCAATTATCTTCTTTGATGGACAAAAAATATTCAATTAATTCTTGAACAATGAAAACTAAAAATCCTTTACTTCCCTATGAAGAAAACCCATTAATGAAACCTAATCCAAATAAGAATTTGAGAACATTTCTAACAAGGCGACATTACCTATAATTCTTTCAACAAAATAAATCATATGACATATTATGCAAAGATGAAATGGTTTAATTATTTCCTATATCTTTTGCTACTTGGAACTTTATCTCTCATTAAACAAAATCAATCATCCAAGAATCATGCGCCACAGAATTTTACTTTTTTTTATGAATATAATGCGCCACAGAATTACAAACCACCACATGCCAGAATGAAACAAAATAGCGTAGGGTCCATTTTCCTAAAACGCATGCTGCCATTTCACAATCCCTCTTGATTAATTCCTAATGGGGATACATATCTTTTTCATTCTTTGTTTTTTCTGTATCAATCTATAATGAAACCTTTTTCTGTTGTCCAAATACTATTGGCTGTCGATAGGATATGAGATAATCAATCAATTCTCGATATAATATATATAAGCTCAATGTTCTAAAGAGTTGGTATGTAAAAAAACAAAATGAGTGGCACTAAACAGCTTAGTTTCAAATTGGTTCCAGGTGAAAATGCTACTGAGCTACTTGATGCTCAAGCCCACATATGGAACCACATTTTCAACTTCGTAAACTCTATGTCCCTTAAATGTGCAATTGAACTAGGTATACCAGATATCATCCACAACCATGGCAAACCCATGACTCTCTCTAAGCTCATCACTGCACTACCAATCCATCCTACAAAAGTTCCCCATGTCTACCGCCTCATGCGCATTTTGATCCACTCTGGCTTCTTTGCATCAAAAAATACTAACGAAATTGACCAAGAAGAAGTGTATGTGCTGACTGAATCTTCCAGGCTCCTCCTTAAGGACAATCCCTTGAGTGTGACACCTTTCTTACTGGCCATGGTTGATCCAATGTTGACAACGCCATGGAATTATTTGACCACTTGGTTCCAAAATGAGGATCTTACGCCATTTGACACGGCTCACGGGAAGACATTTTGGGATTATGGGGGGGATGAACCAAAATTTGCTAATATTTTCAATGATGCTATGGCTAGCGATGCACGCTTAGTCATGAGCATTGTGGTTGACAAGTGTAAGGGGGTGTTTGAGGGACTGAAGTCATTTGTTGACATTGGAGGTGGCACAGGAACTGTGACCAAGGCCATTGCCGATACATTCCCAGATATTGAGTGTACTGTATTTGATCTCCCACACGTAGTTGCTGACTTTCAAGGGAGTAAGAACTTGAAATATGTTGGAGGGGACATGTTTGAGGCAGTTCCTCCTGCTGATGCTGTTTTTATGAAGGTAAAATATATTTTAGTGCTATTTCCACCCGGTACATGAATGGTCGTACATATCATATGGTTTACATTCGGTGATTAGAGGCATTTTCACAATTTATTTCCAAATATCATATTATGGATCAACTTTATTCATGTAGTGGCAAACCCACCTGGGAGAACGGCGCTATAGCTCCTAAAGTCTTCAAAATTTTCTTTGAGCCTTTTAAAAATTCTATGGACAAAGTTTAATTACAAAATTTGTTGTAGTTTTAGGCTACAACCATACTCAATATCTTTTTATTAGAGGTGAATTTTGACAAATCCATCATTAGATTACATCTTCATATTATATCTTTCATGCTTGCAAATTTTCTATAAAATTAAAAATTAATACCTATCTCATCAATAAATTTTTTAAATTATAAGTTTTTGTCGTTTAAAATTATGAATAAAATATTAACTTATAGATCATATAGTAAATAACATCTAATTGATATAAAATTTGACATGTGTATTAAGAATGCAAAGAACATACAATTTAAATGTTAGATTCTTAAAATATGTAATAATATTTATTTTATTGAGTAAAGTTGTTGTCTTAAACCACAACCAATTTTGTATCTAAATTTTGTCTAAATTCTATTCAATAAAAATTATCATGCCCCTCCAACAAACTCACATATATAAAATTTGCTTCAAGTTACACATGGTTTAGGGTGTAACTTTCGGATGTTTTTCTATGAAAAATCCATCATTCTAAAAAAATTGTCTTGTTATGCGCTATATGTATTCAAAACATCAATACTATTAGAGGCTAATAATTGTCTCATCTATAAAATAATTTAAATTTCAAATTTTTTATTTTAAAATTTTGTATGAAACATGACTTTATTAATATGAAGTAAATAACATTCAATAGATACAAAATATGACATATATGTCAAGAATATAATGAACATGTAATCCACTCTTAGAATTTTCAAAATATTAAGCTTGTTTCATGTAACTAGGCATGTTTCATTTCATGCATTTCATTTTTTTCAATTTTGGTAAATTAGTTTGTTTCTTTGCCTAACCATGCTTATTTTAATAGCACGGACTAAATAAAATAATTATAAAAGAATATAAAATTTCATTATGTCTAAGGGTTTAACCTCATACAGTTTTAGTGTTTTTGATTGATCTTGCAAATAAGGAAACAGTGGATATTGCATGATTGGAATGAAGAGGACTGCGTGAAACTGCTTAAGCGATGCAAGGAGGCAATCACTACCAATGATAAGAAGGGAAAAGTGATTATCATAGAGTTGATGATGGAGAATCAAAAGGAAGATAAAAAGTCAACTGAGACACAACTCTTTTTTGACATGGTGATGATGGTATTAGTGAAAGGAAGAGAGAGAAATGAGAAAGAATGGGCTAAGCTATTTATGGATGCTGGTTTTAGTAACTATAAGATAACCCCCATACTAGGTTTAAGGGCTCTTATTGAAGTGTATCCTTAATAAGTTCTTGCAAGTTTGATGGATTTTCATGTTTGCATTATATTATTAAATTTTGGTTTCTTATGTGCTCATGTGTGTTATCAGTAATATGTTGACTCTAACTACAATAATGTATTAATGTTCTATCTTGTATTGAAGGTGTGTGCAATTATTTACCACTAGTTGATGTACCACAAAATATGCTATCAGTTTTTTTTTTTTTAATTTTAATTAGAAATAATCTTTATGATGTATAATTAATACTCATTATGTGTTATGATAATTTGAAAATTAATTTGGTTATATTACTCCACTATATTTAGAAATTATATATTATATCTCACTAAAATAAGTTAAAAATATAAATTATTGGTTAGATATTACATTACCTCTTTATATTATCTCTATATTTGCAAAATATTGAGATGATAAGAGATTAATAACTATTTTATTTGTAAAATAATTAATCAAATAATAAATAATATCCAATTGACACAAAATTTGATATACATATTAAGGGCAATGAAAATGTGTAATCCAATTGTAAGATTTTAAATATATCAACCTATAAAAAAAATATTAAGTTGTGTATCAAACTTTTGAATTTATGTCAAAATATTAATTTATATATCATTAACATATGATGTATAAATTAAATGAAGTGGAAGGCTAAATGAAGAAAATTGCTAAGGAACATGCCCCTTGACAAAACCTTAGACTACTATAGTACTAAGGCAAAGGACAAACGATCAACTTTCAATATTATGCAAACTAGAAAATATGCAATGCACAAATACAACTCTTTATTACTATTCAACTTTAAATACATTTTCAACAAAATATGTAAAATAAGATTTTATTGTTTTTTTTTAGAAACAAACACACACATACAAGAAAGAGTGAAAGATGTTCGAATCAAGGAAGTCAATCTCGTACCGGAAGCTATACCAGTTTGGCCAGTAGAATGATATATTTTGGTACTGGTTAATACTGGTGGACTATTTCGAGTTTACCGCTATTTAAAAAAGAATATATATATATATATATATTATTTGTATATATTTTAAAAATAAATAAATAAATATTATTTGCATATTTATAACTTTAATTATTTGGTAAAAATTAATTTGTTAAGCAATTAAACTTGTTAAGCATATAAGTTTATTATAAATAAAATTTGAATAGAGATAAAAGTACAAGACCAAAAAAAGATAATAAAAAAGAAGGGGTAATAGGTGAGAAATGAGATATTACGTGAGAGAGATTTGGTAGAAAAAGATTAAATAATTAGAAAAATTAAAATGGTGGGTGATAAAACCAAACACATGCCTGATTAGACATGGAAAAACAAGTCAGAATTTTCTAACCCGACCCGACCCAACTCGAAAAATACACGACCCGAACCCGATTTTTTTGACCCGAAGCAAAAACAGGTTGACCCATGACTCGACCCGTGTTTTTTGAGGGTCAACCCGACCCGACCCGCCACCCGACCTGAACCCAAACCATTTTTTTAAAACTTTTTTTTTTGGGTAAAAAAAATAGTAAAATTAAGACAATATTGGTTTAATTGTTTATTATGAGCTTTAAGGAAACAATTGATACATTTACATAACTGCATGCAAATTAATTGAAAGATAAATGATTGAGCATTCTGTAATGAGTAAAGATTTTTAAATATCAAATAGTAAAGTACATGCCAAGATAATCTGGTTACAGTAGAGTTAAAAACATAGATTTAAAATTGTAGACATGTGTGAGAAACATTCACAAGTGTGAAAATAGTGAAGCCAAAGTATCAAATTAACATAAATTATGAATGCTTAGACCTATTTTTTTAACAATTTATGTCCAAAATAAACAGCTTTTCAAAATAAATTATGATATTTCCTAGAGTGTGTGTTGCTTAACAATGATATGATATTCATAAAAGAGATCATGTATAAATAAGTAAGCAATCAAACTTTAATGTATATCTCAATTGAAATAGAGTGCCAACCACAATTAATAATAGATTATAAAATTAATTTTCAAGATTGTAAATTTCTTATATATTTTTATTTTTTATCAAATGAGTTATCCAATAAGT
Organism: Quercus aquifolioides; assembly: GCA_019022515.1. NCBI lineage: Eukaryota > Viridiplantae > Streptophyta > Magnoliopsida > Fagales > Fagaceae > Quercus > Quercus aquifolioides. The sequence continues at coordinate 28,298,004 of CM032329.1, forward strand.
CATTTGTAATTTTGATTTATATTTTGGAATGTTGATATTGTGTAAAAATAAAACTTGTGTTTTTTTTTACTTATCTTTGTATTATTTTGTTTTAGATAGCAATGTTAGGATTTGTATAATTTTAAAATTATTGAATAAGTATTAATAAGTTTAACTAAGTTCATTCTTAATATAAGTGGTGAATTCAAAATAATGCATTTTACATCAAGTAATTTGTTGCATAACTTTTTAAATGGCAAATACATATTGTTTTCTTTATAAAAATAAAAAATAAAAAAATTCATGTGAAAAATACGGGTCAACCCTACCCGACCCACAACCCGGTTGACCCAAACCCGTTTTTAACCCGCATAAAATGACCCGTTTTTTACCTGTGACCCGTTCGACTTGCAACCCGATTGACCCGACCCGACCCGCCCGTTTTGCCATGTCTATGCCTGATGCCTCTTGCCAGTTGCCTCCCACCTCTATTAATTTCTTTTTCTTTTTCTGATCCACATCACACGCCTAAGACATACAAGTACAACCTACATGTCATTACAATTTCCATCAAGCCCTCATCTTCACACGATTAAACTTATCACTTCACTATTAAATATTTCTTTATTTTCCAAAACTCTTTCACCTCCATCGCAGCTCTCTCTATCTTTCACCTCAGACTCTCTCTTTCTCTTAAAGCTTCAGACCTTCAACCCCTTCTCAAGGACTCAAAGCTTGCTAGATATTTACCAGTGCCGCAGCTCTCCACCAAATGGCATGACTTCATCATTAGTGTAAAGAAAGTTAGAAATGAAGGGAGGTAGAAAGTATGACTGGCGTAAGGGGAGGGAAAGAAGCATTTTGTGTGTATAAATTTGTACCGGTCCGGTATCCACTAACCGGCTGGAATCCGGTATATATCGCGGTATGGCCGAAACAACTCCGGTACGTCCGATATTTAAACCGGTATGAAATGCTAGTATTTTTGTATCGGCAAAGGTTCCGATTTACCGGCCGGTACAGTACGAGATTGTCTTCCCTGGTTCGAATACAAAGACACACCATAAACACAAACTTCACTCAAATTATACCGCCACAACACTCTTTTAAGCAGAATGGGACAGTTACCCATTCTTTCTTCTTTCTTTTTTTCTTTTTTTTTTTCTTTTTTTGAGATTCCTTTGGCTAATAGCTAAAATTAATCCCTTGCCGGTGACTTGTCCGGTTAGCCAGTGCATGGATCCATGATTGCCTTATATATATAAGAGCTCGTCAGCTTCAGTCAATGAGCACATGGGTTTTTTAAAACGACATTATATTGGGCATGGGATTGCTTAAGTTTGCAACCAAACTTTTTCATTAGCCTTTTCTTTTTAAAAAACTTTCTGGCAAAACTTAATCTTCTTATCATTTCCTTTATAGAAGTAATTTTTTAAGAAATCGTAGGAGAATGATTTTTAATTTTTTTAGAATTGTGGCAACATTTGTACTTTTCTTTTTCTTTTTTTCTGTTAAATAATGTGGCAACAATTGAACTTTTGAAATTTTATTAGAGAAGTAGTAAATTTTTTTAAGAAGCCTTTTAATAATAGGATAATATTATTTTTTAAAAATTGTGATAGTACTTGCACTTTTTTTTTTGGTTATTGTATATATATATATATATATATATATATATATAAACACCACTTTAACTTCTTTTAATTCTTCTAGAGAAGTAAACTTTCTTAAGAAGTCTTTCAGCAGTAGGACAATGAATATTTGGAAATAATTGTGACAATCACTTGGGCTTTTTTTCTTTTTCTTTTTTCTTTTTTTTCCTTTTTTCTTATTCAACATTGATATATATTGTTTAAAGAATTGTGGCAGCACTTGAATTTCTTTTAATTTTTTTTAGACAAGTAAATTTTTTTGGAAGTCTTTTAGTAGAAATTTTTTTTTTCTTTTAACTTTTTTTAGTTTAACAATATTATCTTGACTACAAAAACATTAGAATAAAAGGTATTAGTTCTCTATAGAAAAAGGCAATTTAATAGTTTTTTGGGGTTGATAAAATACATATAATGAGAGTTACATGAGAGAGGTTAAGCATTTTAATCTGCATTGGGATAGTGGATTTAGTGTCTACTTAGGAATAGTTTTTTTAGCTAAAACTGAAAAAAATTTACTGAAAATATTGTAGATAAAGCAAAAAGGTAGCTGAAATAGCACAATAGGACCCATGAATAGTACCAAAAAGTGCAATAAAACCCATGAATAGTAGCAAAAATAAGCTGAATAGTAAAAGAAACTGATTTTTTAAGCCAATGCCAAATGCACACTCAATCTCTTTCTATGGTGAGCTTGGTGAGAGAGTGTAATTAAAGTATGTGTGCGTATGTTTAGCAATTAGTTTGTTTCTCAAAAAAAAAAAAAAAAAAAAAAATCTCTTTCTATGGAGATATGTTATATGACAAACCTCATAAATTATTGTATTCTCTATGTGGTGCTTGTTGACTTATTTGCCTTTATTGTTTGTTTGAATCAATGAGCGCTATTATACAATAAATGGCATCAGAGCTTCCGCTGTCGCACAACAAATTCCAAGTGCAAATTAAAGCTTCAACAATCTTTAGCGTGTAAGTGTATTCCCTTATCTCATCCCCCTTCCCCTATATATATATGTGTGTGTGTGTGTGTGTGTGTGTGTGTTTCTCAAAAAAAAAAAAAAAATCTTTGGCAAAATACAAGATTGATATTAACTTTACATTCTGTGCTAAAAGTTTATGTAACCATAGTTATAGGAATACTCAAAAGATCATATACCATTAAAGGTAGCTCAAAAAACTGATTGCAATGCTCTTTTCGCCTTGAGAACATTCATCTTTGCATATTGCTTTCAATTTAGTCTAGGATTTCCTAATCAAGTCTAATTGATGGTGTGTGTTTGTGTGTGTGCAAACTTTCATAATAGTTCAATTCTAATCATTTAAAAATAAAATTATTGTAATCAAATTTTTAACACTGTTCCATAAAGTCAAATTGTAAGGTTGAAATTTATCAACCATCTTGTTGGCTTTATTCTGTGCCAATTTGCTTGTAATTTAGCACTTAGTAACCCTTTATTTAGGTGGGATTCATGTAAGGGTAGTGTGTGAAGAGAGTATGAAGAAATGTTCCTCAATGTGCAAAGAAGCAGGGACTTGCGACTGGAACTCGCGGGTGGCTCTCGGGTGCAAGCCACCAGATGAGAGTCATGTGCCGAGCATGCGGGAAGCTGAAGCGTTTTGCCAGCTGGTGCACTACAGGACAAAATACCCAGGCTGGCCAGGCCGTTATCTCGCGACTTGAACTCGCGACTTGGACCAGTCGCGAGGCCAAGCCGCCAACCAGCCCTGTTTGGGAAAAACTGACTCTTCGTATTCCAAACACACACCACTATATATAGACCCTTATACCCACGAAATGTAGAGAGCTTCCAGAGAGAATTTTGTGAGAGAAACCCTAGAGAAAAACAAGATTGCCTCATCCCCAATCTTCACTAAGAGACTCTTCAAATTCCTCTACTTTCTTTCTCTCCATTGATACATCCTTGAGAGGTTATTGACCAAATCCTTTTCTCATCACACCCACGTCTATGAGAAGGTTCATTGGTGCTAAGGGAAGTAGTTTGGAAGGGACCAATGGTTATTGGTTGATGCTATGGGTTATAGCGGAATCCAGTAAGCTAGAAAAGAAAAAGGTTCGGCGCAACCTCATTGGAGCAAGAAACTTGTAGGGCTTAGGTACCTGGGTTGATTAGGCTTGAAGGGTCTATTGCTGTTCATGTATCCCAATTACATTTTCTAGTGGATTATTGACTGCTTGGAGGGCGACGGAGAGGTTTTACGCCGAGGGTTTCGATTTCCTCTTCGATAACACATCAAGTGTTGTCCTTGTGTTTGCATCTCTCTTCCTTTATCTTTGCCATTTATTTTATGTTGTGGATGTAATTATATTTGGCTTAGATTGTTTATCAATTCTGTGTTTGGCTTATGTTCATGTTCTGCACATTAATTGTTTGATAATAAGCTTAAATTGATATTTTGTAATTTGGGGTCTAAACGTTCAAGGGTGTTTTACACACATTTTGAACTTTCAATTGGTATCAGAGCAGGTACACTTGTTGTGGTTTAAATACCTTAGTGTGATCCTTGACCCCTTGTGTTTATTTACCATGGATAGTGTTTTGTACGCCTCTATGCATGTTTTGGATGTTGATGAATGTAGCATGCCACGTGTTTGTGAAAATGCCTCTATGAGTGATAATCCTCATGATTGTGATGCTATGCTACATAAATCCTTGGGTGTTGTTGATATTCCTAACATCAAACTCTTGAAGAAAAATGCTAAGAAGTTTCAAAAAGATTTGAGCAAGTTATTTTGTGAAAATGATGATTTGATTGCTAAGCTCAATGAATCCAACAAATTGGTTGAAAAATATAAGAAACTTGCTGAAAATTCTCTTAAAAAGCTAAAAGAGTTTGAATGTTTGAATATGGACTTGGATGCTAAACTTGTTTTATCTAACAAACTTGTTGATGAGTTAAAATGTAAAAATGAATCTCTTAAGATGCATGCCAAGTGTTTGATTGCTGAACCTATTGTTAAAAATGGTGAAAATATTTGTTACAATCATGTTGTGGTACCCGGCAATCATGTTGTGGTACCTGATTTTGTGTCTATTGTGTGTTCTACCTCAAAGGACAAATCGGTGTACATTCCTCCACACAAAAGAAATCAAAAGGTGGAGAGAATGGTTGTTAAGTCAAAGCCTCCGTTTAAGTCTCAACCTAAGGCTTCGGATGGATCTAAGTTTGTTTCAGCTTGCCACCATTGTGGTGTGATTGGTCATATAAGACCTCAATGTCATAAGTTAAAGAGAGAGCAAAACCATGTTGCTAGATCCCTTCCCAAAAAGTCTAGTAGACCTAAATGTATTGTTGGTCACCATTGTGGTGCCTCTGGTCATCTAAGACCTCAATGCTCTAAGTTTTATGCTTTTAAAAGAATCAAAAGAAAAAGAGAAACTTGAGCTTCTTAGAAGCTGTGCTAAAAGGGGTAAACCGGATTTGAGTGATAATAGCATGTTGTTAAAGAAAGTGTTTAATGCTCTTAACTCCTTGACTATGTGCATCTCCGATTCTCATTCTTCCAACCCTCGTCTCACTTCTCTTGAGACACTCATTCCAAATGATTGTTCCGTTTGGATCAGGAAGGGTTCCTATGGTTGAACTTTTGCTCTTTTGGTCCTTGATCTTATTCTTTCGATCTTATTCTTTCGATCTTTGTAGGACCCTTCATGCATTGATTGTCATATCTTCATGCATTTGTGCATTTTGCATTTATTTGTATGCATTGCTTTTGTTTTGATCTTAATTTTATGTTTTAGTTTTGTGTGAGTAAAAATCCAAAATCACATAAAAAGTGAAAAATTCAAAAAGTTTGATCGTATATGTTTGAGCACATATCACATGTGAGTTTTGCCTTGTACCTTCGTACAAATGGCTTTATACATTTACGAGTTTAGCTTGTTCTTTATCACTTATATCTTTGTGGGAAAAATCTTGACATCTTTGTGTGATTGTTATAAATCGATCTTCAAGCTTGTCGTGAATGATTAGTTAATAGTCTTGTTGGTTTTGAGACATGCATAGACTTGTGCCTATATATCTTCCCACTCTTTATTTTGTTGTTTTTGCTTAAAGAGCTCACCAAATGTAAATCTCCAAATGAAAAGAGATATTGAGCTACAAAAGCCTGTCGCACATACTAGTATTTGACTAGGAAAAAGGGAAAGCGACCAAAATAAAATGTATAATGCCCAAAAAACCAAAGGCTTGTTCATCAAATCGAAATATCAAAAATTTCAGGCATCGATCTCTAAAATGAGATGTATTGATTCAAAAAGATCAAATGATATGAATTGTAAAGAAGCCAAATGAAAAGCTTCAAAGATATGTAATCATTTTCTTGTGGGAGGTCATATATGTTCATTTTTATAATTGAGATAGACCACTTGACTTAGTACTAGTTGTGTATGACTTGATTGAATTGATCATTGAAACTTCACTCTAGACTATGGACTATTCCACACTTGATACACACACACAACACACATGTCTAATGTTCAATGAATGCCTTATTCATTTGTTCGATTGTACTTGTTTAAATGTGATGTGTGTGTGCTCAACTATATATGGATCAATCCAAAAAGATTTTTGATCATTTTATCTGGTTTTGGAAGTGATTTTTATCACTCTTTGTGTTCATGTTTAGTGCTTACATTATTTTTCAGTGTTTAAACATGTTTTGTGTTGAAAAACAGGTGTCAGAGTTTTTCGCAACTCACTCGTGACTCGCTCGTGACTCACTCGCGACTCACTCATGACTTACTCGCGACTCGCCAGTCGCCAACCCCAGTTGCGAGTTTCATCCAGAAGTTTTGGCAACTCACTCGCGACTTGCTCACGACTCACTCGTGACTCGTGAGAACTTCGCGACTCGCCCAGTCGCGAAACGCCCAAAAACGGCTTTTTAAAGGGCTTTTCGTAGGAAACCTGTTTTAAACCTCTTCCATCATCTCTTAAACCCCTCTTTCATTATTTTTACATCTAAACCCAATCAATTTGAATGGTTTTTCATTCCATTAACATCTCTAATGTAATTATATACTCTTTTCATTGATTTTGATCCTTAGATTATGTTTTGGAGAGTTTTATGCTCTTGATTGGGATTTTCATCATAGGGGTTGGGAAAACTTAATTTTTGTCAAATTTTTGAATGGGATTGGTTTCTTTTGATGATTTTCTTTAGATGTTGGCCCCTTGTGGCAAAAAGATCATGTATTTAGGTGGTTTTCATGATGTTTATGCATTTTTTTTACATTGTTGTTCATAGTCTGCATGCTAGGTGTTTGATAAAATGCCTCTTAGGCATTTTCTCGCTTGTTTGGACTCCAATGAGTATCAAACTTTGGAGTTTCTCATGTTTCCTCATTAGGAACATGTTTGGTTCATTGGTTGTGTATTTAACACACCTTGCCCCACATATGCATTTTTCATGCATTGGTCATGCATTGCACATAGCCACCTCTTGCCCACACCTTGCTACCCTTGTCATGCATTGGTTCATACATTGTTTCTTCATCCTAGCATGTCATGTCTTAGGAGTGAGCTTCATTTTCTCATTCATCTTGCACCCCTCATGCATCATTGCACTCCTCATGCATCATTATCATTGTTCATACTTTCATCTCTTGCCCTCGTTTCTCCTTAACCCTTTGTCTATTCCTGACAAAAAGGGGGAGAGTATACCGGAGAGTTTTTGTCATTTCTATATGACCCTTGTACACATTCTTAGGGGGAGAAATTCTATTTCTCATGCACACTTGTAGGGGGAGAGATATTCCATAGGGGAGATGCATATACCAAAGGGAAGAAGACATTGTGTTAATAAGAAAACTTTGTCTAGGTGTTTGGTGTTTGATCAAGTTGCTCACATGTTTCACATCATGTTCTTGTTCGCAACTTTACTTGTTACATTATACTTGTCCGTTTATTACTTGCTTTACCTTGAGGGTCTAATGTGTTTTGTGCAAGCATTTCAAGTTACAGGTATATATGTTCCAAGTTCATCACAGCTCCTATGATTCATGATAGGGGGAGTGATATGATAAGGGAAGTACTTTTTACTGTTTGTACCTGGTACCTTTGTAGGTTTTTAAGGTTTCTGTTTATGTTTTGTACCTATATTGCTTCTATAAGCTTTTAGGGTTTGTTTCTATGCACTTTGTAGGCTTTATGGTCTGTTCCTTGCTTTATGCAGCCTGTGTGTTCTGTTAAATCAGTACTTCTAACTAAATGTTATGCATTTCCTAAGTACTGTCACTCTTATGCCCTTGTATGACCTTATTCCTAGATGCATATACTTCATGTACTGTGCATTGGTTGAGTATTGGTCATTCAAGTGATTTTCCTTATGTTTGTCAGCTTGAATGTCCGAATGTTCATTCCAAGTGTAAATGAGCATTGTGATCACTTGTTTATAGTGATTGCTTGTTTTGGTCTTGCTATGGTTTATTGCTTTATTCCATTGTGCTTGATCACATTGTGCTTGCTCCATATGTATTACAAGTTTTCTGCATACAATGAACTTATTGTGTTGTTGTGTTTCAGGAGTTCTTGTTCTTATGGTTCAAAAGCCTTACAGATTCTAGAGCTAGGTGTGAGTGAGTTTTCCAACTATTCCCAACTCACGCGTTAAGTCTAGAGTTTGTTATAGGGTTTTGTCATGGAATAGCCAAAGGGGGAGATTGTAAGGTTGAAATTTATCAACCATCTTGTTGGCTTTATTCCGTGCCAATTTGCTTGTAATTTAGCACTTAATAACCCTGTATTTAGGTGGGATTCATGTAAGGGTAGTGTGTGAAGAAAGTATGAAGAAATGTTTCTCAATGTGCAAAAAAGCAGGGACTCGCGACTGGAACTCACAGGTGGCTCGCGGGTGCAAGCCGCCAGATGAGAGTCACATGCCGAGCATGCAGGAAGCTGAAGCGTTTTGCCAGCTGGTGCACTACAGGACAAAATACCCAGGCTAGCCAGGCCGTTATCTCGCGACTTGAACTCATGACTTGGACCAGTCGCGAGGCCAAGCCGCCAACCAACCCTGTTTGGGAAAAACTGACTATTCATATTCCAAACACACACCACTATATATAGACCCTTATACCCACGAAATGTAAAGAGCTTCCAGAGAGAATTTTGTGAGAGAAACTCTAGAGAAAAACAAGATTGCCTCATCCCCAATCTTCACTAAGAGACTCTTCAAATTCCTCTAATCTCTTCCTCTCCATTGATACATCCTTGAGAGGTTCTTGACCAAATCCTTTTCTCGTCACACCCACGTCTGTGAGAAGGTTCATTGGTGCTAAGGGAAGCAGTTTGGAAGGGACCAATGGTTATTGGTTGATGCTATGGGTTATAGCGGAATCCGGTAAGCTAGAAAAGAAAAAGGTTCGATGCAATCTCGTTGGAGCAAGAAGCTTGGAGGGCTTAGGTACCTGGGTAGATTAGGCTTGGAGGGTCTATTGTTGTTCATGTATCCCAACTACATTTTCTAGTAGATTATTGACCGCTTGGAGGGCGGTGGAGAGGTTTTATGCCGAGGGCTTCGGTTTCCTCTTCGATAACACATCGAGTGTTGTCCTTGTGTTTGCATCTCTCTTCCTTTATCTTTGCCATTTATTTTATGTTGTGGATGTGATTATATTTGGCTTAGATTGTTTATCAATTCTGTGTTTGGCTTATGTTCATGTTTTGCACATTAATTGTTTGATAATAAGCTTGAATTGATATTTTGTAATTTGGGGTCTAAACGTTCAAGGGTGTTTTACACACATTTTGAACTTTCATAAATAAATAAAAAAATTCCCTTAGAAAAAAAAAATGGTCAATTTGTGTGACTCGCGACCCGACCTGACTTGACTAGTCTTTTTCAACATGTCGAGTACAAGTTCACCCATTTTGGTTTATGAATCTAAAAATCCCTACCCATACATTTCTTTTGGGTTCAAGCAGATTAACGGCTTTTAGTCTAATTTTGCAATATCTAATCCTATAAGAAGACATAAATGTGTGAGAGGGTGTACCGCATTGTCATGGTGTGATCACCGATCACATGTCCACAATGCTTACCCATGCTTCTTGTCTCATACTCTCATCAAGAATAATCACTCAGTGTAACACAACACTCCTCTTTGTTATGCTAGATTGATTTCTAACGAAGACGTTGACATGACATTAATCATGTCAACGTCTGGTCCCATATGGTCGTGCAGGCCAAGAGCCAATGCATAACCATTTCAGGAGAAAGGGTGTGTTAGCGTAATTAACAACATTGGTTGATGTTTCAGGAGGCATACATATCGTGGCCGAGGCCATTGCCAATGCCAATGCCAATGCCAATGCCTTCCCCCTCAATTACTTGACTATATTTGATCCAAAAATGATAGGTAATAATTTGGATGCCCAAGAGACCTGTTAACCCAACCCACTTGAGGGGTCCAATTAGGCCCAAACCGAATCCGATCCAATATTGTGGTTGTAGCAGTTGGCGGTGGTTATTCGCCTTCAAAACCTGAATCTAGTGGGTTGAGTCTTGGGTTCTCTCCTCCAAAATCCAAGAAACCTGGTTTGACTGATGATCAAAGGCAATTCTGGCGAGATCCACTAAATCTAGTGAAATCTTAGCTAAATTTGACGAGATCTCGCTAGATGTGGTAAGATTTCCATCAAATCTAGCGAGATCTCACATTGTGAGTTTTCCACTGGATTTGGAGAGATCTTATCAAATCTTCATCATTTTTTGTTGACATCTTGATTGCCGCAGTCTCTCTTGGTTTCGACCGAAACCGACGCAATTTGACCCATTGGTGCTCACGTTTGGCGGCAGATCCATGTTCTACCGCCTAGTGGGATTGAGTCGAATCCTAGTAAAGCCCTAACCCAACCCAGACTAACCCTTGAACAACACTAACTAACAAGGTATAAGTATTTCCACTCTCTCATATAACGACTATAATTCATGCAATTTCTCAGCAAATGCAATCTCTATTAAGGTGTATCTATTAAGGTGCATACAGGTGACTTTGAAAAAATCTACAACAATACCTTTTTGTACCACAACTTTTTCATAACTATGATGTGATAAGCTATAAGTGATGAATAACAAATGGTGAGACCATGTTAAAAAGGCAGGCAATCAGTTAAAGTAATAGTTGTAAAAATTAAAAATTAAAAAAAAAAAAATAAAAAAAAAAAGTGTGATAAAGGGTGTGATCTTGGAATTACTCAATGACTTTTTATTATTGATTTCAACTTAGAAGAAAGAAAGATTAAGAGAGAGGATTTTGTTCAGTTCCATATCTAAAAAGAAATACATGGATTATGGATATTTAACTTTAATTTTTTAGAAATTTTGCAAGTATGAAGGGTATAAGAAGAAAATGTAATCCAATGGTAGATTTGTCAAAATTCACTTTTAATAAAAAGATATTAAATAAGGTTGTAACTTAAGTCTAGAAACAATTTTGTAACTAAACTTTATCCATTATTGAATTCAACTTAGAAGAAAGAAAATTTAAGAGAGCATTTCGTTAAGTTCCATATCTAAAAAGAAATACATGGATCATGGATACTTGATACCAAAAATATGAGAACAATTAAATATCTTTTCAATTATCAAACAGGAGGTGGATATTAGAAGGATGTTCTCTTTTAAGCATGGCGCCGAACCAGACACTGTAGTGTCGGTTGCTCTCATTCGTTTTCTCTAAATCAAAATTAGAAAATCTGACCATTTACACTATCACAAAGACTTTATCTTCTCATTATTTTCACTCCACTTTCTCTAAATAATTAAAAAATTAACGAAACCAATATATTGAAATATAATGTTTGTATATGATTTTTGTCTAAAGTTAATTTTTTTTGTCTAAGATTTCAGAATCTTTAGCTGTGTATCTACTTTTAGCGACAAATTATAATGATCAATAAATTATGAAAAGAATCCTACTAATAATTTTTCTGTGGAAGAGTTAAAAACTCTTTTGCTGTTCCCATGCGCGCCTTCAAGAAAACAGTAAACCACCAAACCATGCAAATCATTGGTCTAGTTAATTAAGAAGAATTCCTATCCATAAACGAACACATGCACAACGTGAATGAAAATTGAAAGCGCACTGCTACAGGGAAAATTGGTGCACTTCTCAATAGGCGTTTACGTACGGATGCTAAAGATATTGTTCTGTGCTGAAATTGGGTGACAGAGGTCTTCATGATAGAGAAGTTGGAGTTGCTTGTGGATTTGGAAGATCTGGTATTGAAAGCAGAGGCAAAGGAGGATTCAAATTAAGGTGCTCCAAATTTCCAGAGGAAGACAACTAGGGGAAGGATCACTCGTCAGACGAATAGAAAATGAGGAGTTTAATGCGATAACTGCTCTTAGTCCTCAAACTGAAAATTGACACATCATCATTCTATTAGATACACTAAGGATTAAAGGCGTAATCATTTTAAGTTTGAAAATGACTAAGATCAGTTACTTAAAACTTGAAAAACTAAACCCATCATTTTTAAGATTAAAAGCAGTCATTTTAAACTTGAGGGGCTAAAATGGCTAATGGTTTAAAACCAACCAAATAGTTTGACCTAGAATTAACAATTGAGGAGTAAATGACTCTAGTCTGCCTTGAATACACCGCCTGTGGACATTCTCTTAATTAAACCTGGACGAGAATCAACCATTGTTATATCAAAATTAAAACAAGGAAAATATAAACCAGTTGTCCGCTCTTTTTCTTATTTCAATTAAGAGAAAGTTTTAAATTCATAATATTTTTATAACAAATTTTAGGTTGTAAGTTGTTGCTAGTTCTAATTTGAACTCACCATTAAAAATATTTTTTTTCTACCAATTATAACAACCAAGTAACAACCTGTTACTTAGAATTTATTGTGAAAATATTGTGCATATATCATTTTTCTCTTAAATCAATCCGTATATAGTTGATAGATCCAAGGGAACCATCAAAAAAAAAATTAAATAAAAAAGTAAAGCAAGAAAGACTTGTATTGTCAACCCTGGTATTGAATTAAAATGTGAAGAGCATGCGAAACAGAATGCGTGACAAACTTTTAAATCACACATATTTATGGCCTCTTTGGATGTTTAAAAAAGGAAGAGGAGTAGAGTAGAGGGAGGGAGAGTAATTCAATTACCTTGTTTGGAAGTTTTTTAAGGAAGGAGGGGGAGAGGTTTGGAGGGGTTTCAACTACCTCTAACCCCTCATTTTTAATTCCCCCAAATTGGAAAGATTTGAAGGGAGAGAAGAGTAGATAAATTATTGACCAAATGAATTCCCCAATTTACCATTTCTAAATTAACAAAATTACAAACCGATTATATAAATAATCTTTGTTTGTTTCCTGAGAAAATTTAAGGTGAATGAAAAAAAAAATTTTGAATCTCACTATTTCACTGACACATCCAATTCGAACCACTCCACAATCAGACAACAATGAATATCACACTCCACAATCAGACATATTACAATGAAAATCACACACACACAAAAATACAAAAACATGTTAGCAGCTCAGATCTGAAAAAGACAGCAAATCTGGATTCGTCAAGTGAGAGAGAGTGAAGGGAAAAATAGGTATAGGGGTTAGAGTGTTGGGTTGAGCAGCGGTGATGGCGGCGGAGGCAGCATCGATTCAAACCCAAAACCCACGCAAGCAAGCAAAAATGGGCCTTCATTGAAGCATTGATCTAAACCCAAAACCCACACAGGCAAAACCCAAAAAGGATTAATCTTCAACTATTGCCGTCGTCGTTGCCTTCAGACTTCAAGGATCTGCCGCCGCCTTCACCGTTGCCATCGCCGCCGAGAGATGGGAGAGAGGAGAGCACTAAGAGATGAAAGAAACGTTGGGCAAGAGGCAGAGAGAAGAGAGAGAAAGAGTTATTTTTTTAAAATTAAAGTGGAGAGAGAAAATTACTGTAGAATAAAATATATTATTTAATTTTAACAACCAGGCTACAGTAAGTTGGAATAGTGAAACTCAGAAATTCCTGTGAATGAGAATGTTGATTAAATAATTATTTAATCTAACAAATTAATCATAAACTAATGTTGCAAGTTCATTTTTAAATATGGGTAAATTTGTCTATTTAAATCATTTTCTATTCTTTCCATCCTAATTTTTAAAACATCCAGACAAGAGGAATGGTTAATTACTCCCTTCTCCCTTACTAATTTTAAAAACAGCCAAATAAGGTAGAAGATAATCATTCCCCTCTACTCTCCTCCTCTCTACTCTTCTCTACTCTCCTCCCTTTCTAAACTTCCAAACAGGCCATTAGCTTAGAAAACGTGCTAATTATGTTTCCACCGTTAACTTTCCTAATTCAGCTGAAAAGCAAAAGCATGCTTCATCAAATTCCTTCACTCCATCTATCTCTAGTAACAATTAGCTCCACTACTATATATAGAAATCAATGTCTCGTGAAATGAAGCAGACAGCAGCTTTGGACCATTTATAATGGATTTGAGCAATGAAGTAAGTGCTAGTGAGCTACTTCAAGCTCAAGCCCATATATGGAATCATGCTTTCAATTTCATAAACTCAATGTCACTGAAATGTGCAATTCAATTAGGCATACCAGATATCATCCACAACCATGGCCAACCCATGTCTCTTTCCAAGCTTGTCTCTGCACTTCATGTCCACCCTACCAAATCTCACTGCGTCTACCGCCTTATGCGCATCCTAGTTCATTCTGGCTTCTTTGCTAAACAAAAATTTGATGAAAGTGAGCAAGAAGAAGAGTATTCTCTTACTCTTGCTTCCCGCCTTCTTCTAAAAGATGAGCCCTTGAGTGCAGCACCGTTTTTTCTTGTCCAAGTCGATCCCATATTGACTAGCACATGGGATTTCTTGGGTACTTGGCTCAGAAACAATGATCCCACCCCATTTGAGATGACACATGGGATGACATTTTGGGATTGTGTGGCTCATGAACCAAGGTTCACAAACATGTTTTATAATGCCATGCTTAGTGACTCTGTGTTGATCGCGAGGGTTCTGATCAAAGAGTGTAAATGGGTGTTCAAGGGATTAAAGTCCTTGGTGGATGTAGGGGGTGGCACAGGAACTACGGCTATTGCCATTTCAAACGAGTTCCCTGACATTCAGTGTACTGTGTTTGATCTTCCACATGTCGTAGCTAACATGCAGGGGACCAAGAACTTGGACTTTATTGGAGGGGACATGTTTGAGGCAATACCTCCAGCAAACGCAATTTTACTCAAGGTAGATACAGATGTTTTAAATTCTATCATCGTGATTATTATTAGCTTTTACTTAGTTTTATGAAGCTTATAGAACTTTATCTCAGGATCCTCTCAATTTTAACTGAAATTAAAAGAGTTCTGTTAAGACAGAGATGCTAACCACACAAAAGCCTCGCGTTTGTACCTGTTGTGGGTAGGCATGAGGGGTTTTGCAGTGTGTTGCACCCAGTGGTGGCTCTAGAAATTTAGTTCAAGGTGTTCCTTAGGAAGCATAAATTACATAATCTTATTTCTTTTTAGCTTTTAGGTAATTAGATTTATTCAATGTTATTAACTTCATTTCATTCCAGCCGTAACGGCCGGAAAATACCGTGCCAGTAAACAAACCGGAACAGTAACCCACCCTATTCCACTTCGGAAAAAAATTCAAGTCATTCCGGACTATTTTGGGTGTTTCGGGATGTAGTAGTAAATACCGGCCGAAATTCAAGATTCGGCCGGCATAAGGTTTGTGCTTAAAAAAAATGTTCTTAAAACTAAAACAAATTTATATTCTGTAAACCAAAAAACCTCAAAAGAAAAAAAAAATGAAAAGAAAAGAAATGAACAAAGATACATGTACAGTTAAAAAAAATCGTATTGAGAAATTTGAGACTCAAAACTTGAAAAGAGGTACTGTCGCA
The DNA here is from genome assembly GCA_019022515.1 of Quercus aquifolioides. Lineage (NCBI taxonomy): Eukaryota > Viridiplantae > Streptophyta > Magnoliopsida > Fagales > Fagaceae > Quercus > Quercus aquifolioides. Next base: position 28,313,541 of record CM032329.1, read on the forward strand.
CTGGTACTGGCAGAAGACACAGTTACGAACAAGGAGGAAGGCAAAACGTAGATGTAAAAGTGTAGATGAAGATGTGATAAATTTTAAAAGTATGAAGTGTAAAAATCAATGAGACAGAAGACGTGTGTAGTTAAGAATAAACAAAAAATAATAATTAAAAATGAGAAGTAAGTAATATATGTCTGTGAGGAAAAATAATACTGTAATAAAAAATAATAAAATGTTGAAAATTGTGTTGTATTGGGCAGTGTGCTTAGTCGAAGGAATCAAGCTACTGCCCAGCTTGTAGTAGTTTTATTATAACTTTTTTTTTTTTTAAGATTTTAGTTCAAAAATTTTTTTTTTTTTTTTGAGTTTTTCCTTTTTGCTTGAAAGACCCCAATATATTGTTAAGTTGCTCAAATAATAGAAGAAAATTTAATTTTATTGGCATAAAAAAAATTCAAGGTGGTCCTAAAAAATTTTTTAAAGGTAAATAAATATAAAATTTTAAATTATTATATATAATTTTTTTTTTTTTTTTAGGTCAGGGTACCACCCTGGTCATAAGGTGGCGCCACCACTGATTGCACTAGTAAGCTAGGCTATCAAGTATTAATATCATGCTACAAGTGAGACAGTGAATATAGGGTGTTGACAACCCCCCCCCCCCCCCCCACCTTATGGGACCACCCTGGCCATAAGGTGGCGCCACCACTGGTTGCACCAGTAAGCTAGACTATCAAGTACTAATGTCATGTTACAAGTGAGACAGTGAATATAGGGTGTTGACACCGTCAGCACCCTATAGGGTGATTGCTAACCGCTATAAGGTTCACAATCGCCTCCAGCGACACTTGGGTATTCGAACCTGTAACCTCGCTCTAATACCACTTGTTAGGACCATATATGGTGCTAGCTTACCACCAGCTCACCACCCGCCCGTTATGCAGGATGGTACCTCCCCAAGCCTTAGAGCTTAGGGGGTTTAGGGGATTGGGGGAATGGGTTCGAGTAGTAGTGTAGGATTTCCAACAATTAAAAAAAAGGGTACCACCAGCTCTAGTTCTTGCCATTTCAACACTATACATACTTTATAGTATACACGATCATGTTTTTATAGATAAAATGTTCTTTTTCTAATGTTATTACAAGCGTCTAAACTGTGGCTTAAACTTCATATTTAGTGGATTCTGCATGACTGGAGCGACGAAGAGTGTGTGAAGATATTGAAGCAATGTAGAGAAGCAATTTTGAGCAAAAACAAGGAAGGGAAGGTGATAATCATAGACATGGTCCTTGAAATCCAGGAAATGGACAAGGAGTCAACCGAAACACAATTATGCTTTGATCTGGTGATGATGGTCTACCTAACAGGCAAAGAACGTAACGAAAAAGAATGGAAGAAGCTCTTCTTGGCTGCTGGCTTCAGCCACTATAAGATAACTCCTATTATGGGTCTGAGGTCTCTCATTGAGGTTTACCCTTGAGCCTTGTCAACAACAGGGTAGTGGTAATGTATTTGCAATCCCAATTACTATGTATTATGAATAAATGATGATGTTTCTCCTATCTCTATTTGCAAGTGTTTCCCTATGTAAATTGTCTTTCGCCTCTCGTTAAGAAGTGATAATTTCATTTCATTTAAATTCTATGTACAACATTCATTGTATCTAAACAAGAAATTCTCAAATGCGTGAGTGTAGTAGGTTGGTGACTCCCAGAGAGGAGAGGAGTGAGATATTTATTTAGTAATATTTTTAACAAGATTTTTTTTTTTAAATCCCACAAGATTTTTTATTTTACTTTCACTTTCTAGATTGACACTTTTCACAATTTTTAATTATACGTAATCAAAGCACTAACAAACCAAAACACATACGCCAAATTAAGACAAGTCATCTTCTTAATTTGTCTACATATGTCAATGTCACAGAAGTATTCAATATCCATTTCTTGTCCGCTTATATAACACTTAAGTCTTAAAACACTTTTTTTAAGTTTTTTATCTTTAAGCAACATCATTGTAATAACTAATAATTGCAAAACATCACATCAAATGTCAACGATGGCAAACAAAAAAGTTAAAATTAGGCTAGGCCAATGTTAAGCCCAATTTTTAAAATAAAATTTTAACTTAAGAAGATAATCTCTCTATTTTAACTATTCATTAAATTAAAAATAAAAATAAAACCTCCTTTGTTTTATTATTAAAATATCTTCTTCTTTTTTAATTGTATTTGTATGTCATCAGAGCACTACAAACCAAAATGTGTTGTCCAAATTGAGATAAGTCTTAATTTTTCAACATACATTATTGTCAACTTTTATATTCAATATCTATTTCTTGTCACTTCAATTGACACGTGCCAAGCAACACTTACTCTCTTTTTTTTTTTAAATCTTTTAGGAAGATCATTGTAATAATTGCAAAACATCACATCAAATCTAAAAATATTAGTGATGGAGAAGAATTATTGAAAAAAAAATGTTTATATTAGGCTAGGCTAATTTTTAAATAAAATTTTAACTTATGAAGATTATTTCTCTAATTTTAACTATTCATAGGAACAAAACAAAAAAACTCTCTCTCTCTCAGCAAGAAACTCTCTCTCTAAGAAAGGAACAAAACAAAAAACACCCCATTTTTTTTCTTTGTTTTATTAAAATATCTTTTCCTTTATTTTTATTCTTAATTTCTCCCTTCATCCACATACACCGCAACCCACACCACCATATATGCTACCACCCATGCTGAATGCAGCCACCATATTGCAAATTAAGATTATAACCCCATTGCAAGATCATTGGTTCGACACGGGATTTGAGATTGAAAATTGAGAGATTATCATTTGTGTTCTTGTTGAACAACAATAGGTGGATGAAGACCTTGAGCTGATGGAGATTAGCTTCGAGTTTAAGTTTGCAGTAGAAGATGCAACGCGAGTAGTAGAAAGTGAGAGCTGAGACCTTAAGGTGTACAATGAGAGTGGTAGATTGGTCAAATCCAAGACCTTAACTTGTACAATGTTAAATGGTAAACACGGTAAATGATGGATATTGCACCACCTTAACTTAGACTTATAATCTGGTTCCGTTAAATATTTACATAGGGGTCTAAAGTTGATTTCTAGACTTAAACCAGATAGCGAAACCCAATTTCTTTTGTGGCGTACTCACAGGCCCATGTATAAAAAAGGCTTATACTGGGTGCCAATCAATCACAAATTGTGGCACACACACTTCCTTTCGCTTAAATTCATGCATTTGTAGATGGGAAGCTCAACAATGTGACATTTCGTCATTTAAATCTTTTAAGCACCTTTTCCAAGTATTTTTATATCCAAGTATAATAAATTTTAATCTATATCCTGATTTTATTTTTATTTTGTCCTTATCATTTGAATATGTAAAAAGACTCGCATTAATTTAACATAAAATATACATGTGTGAATCTAAAGAAATCATCAATTAATGTAACAAGTATCTTTTCCCTCCGATTAATAGAACATGCATGAACATTCATAAAAATAAATAAATAAATAACCACCAACCGCCTTAGGCAGATTGGTACCTCCCAAGCACACATTAACTGCTTTCGGGTAATCGCATTAGGATTTCTATCCAATATCAATAAATAAATAACTGCCAATTATGGGACAGTTCCAATGCAAGGTCTAAAATAGACAGACAAAAAGGTCGTAGACATCTCATCTAGTTGAACACCAAAACATGCAATTACATGGTATTACTCTTAGCATTATTTTGGCTTATTGCATTTCTTGCTAATGCATAACACAGGTCAAGCTACAATTCCGCAACATAAGCAAATGAAAATAAAATTAAATGCAAAAAGTAATGAGATAGATTCTTTGATTTGTAAAAGTATATGAGATAGGTAATGCCACGAAATAAATCTTTTTACACAAGTAGGATCATCAAAGAGTACCGTGAAGGCATATAACAATGTAATTGGAAGCATCCCAACAAGATGCTAACCTAAAAACAGATAAAGAGAACCTTAAAACTGAAAATCAAACATGTTAATTCTGCATTTCACTGGAACCTGAATAACAGAACCAATGATCAAAGCATTAAAAAGACTTAGATGCCTAAGCCTATCTTTTGCGATACAGCACTTCAAAATTTGGCAAAAATCCAGTCACTTGGGGTTGAGAAGGTGCCACCTGATTGGATACTATCTTCCAAAAATTGAAATTCTGTTCATTCTGAAAATCAAGGCCAGTTCCAAAGAGAAAAATGACAGAAGTTGGTCCCTATAGAGAATCCCTTTGTGGCATCAAGTACGTCCCATCCTTGTCCGCAGGAAAGAATCAATTCACCAAAATAATCTGAGCATTGTTCACGGTGATAAATATAGTCAGTAAATAATCCAACAGGCAGAGCAATATTAAAAAAGAATATCCTACATTTATGTGTGGCATTGTTCATTCCAAAAATTTGATCAGCTTACTAAATTTTTATATTCTCATGGCGCACAATCATGAATGACTGCTTTCATTGTGATGAAATTTTATTTTATGCCAATCATACATAAGACCAGCTTGGTGCATCAAAGAGCCCATTTGCCTAATAAAAGCAGAAAGACTATTGATTTGGATAAGGGGATTAGTCCTAGTTTAGAGGAACTAGATCAATACTAATTTACCTCACAAACAGCATAGATCTTTTCTTAGGTTTCTGTAGTAAAACTGACCACTATCAAAGCATTTGTATTTGCACATTTCTAGCAATTTCGCAATTTACACTTAGTCATTCAATATGTGAGATGAGACCAAGATACATTTTTCATAATGTTTCCCCTGGTTCAACTTATTTCCTTTTTCCTAATCCACGTTTCTAAATATGTATCAATTTTCACATGGGTCCCATCATTCACTATGTGAGCTGGAACAAAAATTTCCTATCACAGCACTCTCATCTCTCTAACCATTCTTTCTTACCTTATAGGCATGATAAAGGTCGCATGCCTCAAAATCAACCTCAAATGTGCCATTCACAGCATCTCCATATTGTCCAATGCATTGGGCACAGCAATTTTACACACCAATACACTGCATTGCTGCCCATTAATTTCATATATATAATATATCCCAAACCAAAGTCAGATCCTGGCATTACCAAAAACCCAGATATATATTTTCAACCCATAAACAGGGCAAAACCCAAGTGGGGGATTTCCATTGAATTTGGTTCAATTTGCAATGAGAGGAATCAGATGATGACATTAGAATTTAGAAGGCTAGATACATTACAGACCAGAATTTGACAGAGGAGCTACCTATCAAACTAAGATTGGAAAAACTAATAAGGAATTGGGATCCAAGACTTTAATAAGTTAGCTGAGAAAATATTGGATGAAACCCCAACCCCTTAAAAAGTCTCAACTGTACCCAAAATCAACCTCAATTCAAGAGGTCAATATACAAATTTTACATATAAACCACACATAATCAAAGCCATACTTCTAACAATAAAATATACCAAAGAAGAAAATGTTACAGAAAATTAATTTATATCTATGAAAAGAAACACACTAAACTTGATTTAAAAAAGAAAGAAAGATGCGACTAAATCTACATTATTGCACAACATCTCAACATCCCAAATCAAGTGGCTGTAAAAAGAAAAAAAGAAAAAAAAAGAAAAAAAAAAAAAGAAGGGAATAGGAGGAAATGGAAACAAAAACTAGGAATAAAGGCCTCTAATACTTTTAGGGAATGTTCAGAATGGGCAGGCTTCGCTACCTTCCTAATTAGTGAACTCAAACAAGTCACATAACCAGTTTGTTATTTCATTTTCTCTCATTTGCAGCAAGAGTTGCCAACTGCATCTTTTTCATCATAGACATTTGTTTTCCTATAATAAATTTATCTATATTAAAAAACAATACATAAGCCCCTTCTTATCAAGGACACAACAAGACTAAATTTACAGAAGTCCGAAGGACTACTCCCATTCAAAGTAACCCAGATTAAAAGAGTCCCAACAAACTTGGATTTCACCCCCTCCACTCCCATCTCTAGACCTTCAAATATATTTCTATTGCATTCTCTCCCTACTTCCCATCAAAAACATTATCTCTGATCTCACACTTTTTTGGTACCCCTCTGTTCTCATTCTTTTCCTTTCAATACGTTGTCCTAGCAACCTTCGTCACTCAAAAACTGCATCATTGGTCCCACTAGAGTTCATCCCACACTATCATTGTTTCAAATTCCAAATTCCACCTCATCTAATTCAATTATAAACATCAACCAAACCTGATTCAATATGAACCACTGCAGCTCATAACTTGAGCACATCCACTATTCTCTAAAAGACTAACCAAATACACACCATAACAAAGTACCCTGCCACCCGTGGTTATTATAGAGTTCGCTCTTATCCTTATCTTATCATATGCTTACTTTAACTAATTATCTATTATATTTCATCACATTAAATTTCCCTTTCATGTCATTCAGGCCAGAGGAACCTGTTGAACATATGAATATGTACATTCTTTAACAAGTATGCATAGAGATAGAGAATTAAATTAGAGACACAACGCATGACAATTCTAACTCTCTCAAGTCTCAACATCATCCATACAGCATAATGGCCACTCACGTTTTGCTACTTTATAAAAAATAAAAATAAAATAAAAAAATTGCAACCTTAAGTAGCATCTAGACCTTTTCTCAATGATTCATCATAAGAAAAATGCCAACAAAGAATAACCCACTATTCTAGACCCTCATGTATTGTTGTTAAACAATCAAGTAGCAATACCACTCTTATAAAAAATAAATAAATAAAAAGTAGCAATACCACTTGCCAAGAGCTTTGTAGCTCAGTGGCATAGCCTGCTCTCTTTTATTAGGAGAACCAGGTTTCAAATTCCTCTCCCTGATTGTAGAAAAATGGCAATACCACCAGGTAACACTCCAAAAAACAAATTAAGGCCACTGAAAATATTTCTAAACACAAATCTTTCTTGTCCATGCTCTCTAGTCTCCTCAACTCCTTCCACCAATTAAAATTGCACACTAATTACCCCCCTTCCAAAAAAAAAGCAAACAATATCTCATTTCAAACCATATTTTCTGTCCTATTAAAAACCATGGTGCATAACATGTTCTACATTAAATATCCAATAAAGGATCAAGTGTTGAACCTTATTTATGCCAAAAAAAGAACATTTCTTTAAAGAAATCAATGCAACAAGTACCAAAAATAATTCAATCAAAAAATTTACAGTAATAAGAAGACAAAAATTGAATAAACATCGACAAAAATGAGCAAAGAACCATACCATCCACTCGAACCAGGCCGGCTTCCACCCGATCTTGGCCGATTCGCCATTCCCAGCTCCGATTCATCACCCCTCATCATCCTCTCATACCCACCACCCGATTTGGGCCGCCCATCCTCTCCGTACCTACCCGGAGACCCGAAATTGTTCCGCCCCGATTCCCTGACCCGGACCACATCCGGTCCAATCCGCTCCTCCCTCCCTGAAAAACCGGGTCTAAGATGCGGAGGCACAAATTTGTCCGGCTTCGGAGACGTGACCACACCCACCACCTCCTTGTCCCTCTCAAAGCTCGGAACCGGTGACAGAGCAGGAGAACCGGAACCGGTACTACCCAGCGGACGAAGAGAAATCTGGTCCGAACCGGGATCAGACCGGGTCCGATCGGGGATCAGCTGGCTTTGCTGGGGCTGTGGGGAAAGAGGTTGCGGTGGCGGAGGTGGTGATGGAGTGGTGATGGGTTTGGGCTTGGATGTGGGTGTGGGTGTGGGTCGGGTCAGGACCAACATGCGGCCATGGGTCTTGGGAGAAGAGATTGCAGAGTAAGAGGGTGAAGAGGAAGATGGGTTTTTGATGGGTTTGGAGTTGGGATTGGAATTGGAAGGAAGGGTTTTCTCGTAGATCTGATTGAAGTTAATGGAGGTATACTTGTTGGTTTTTGCCATCCACCACTACTTTTTTGCTTTTTTTTTCCTTTGTTTTTGGGATCTTGAACTTGACAATGATCTGAACAGAACAGAATGGAATGAAGGTTGGGGTATATTGTTTCCTGTTTTGATTATAGTTTTTGTGTTTTCTACTTTTTACGTTTTCGTTTTGTTTTTGTTTTTTTGTGTTTTACTCCTACGTTTTCGCTTGTTTTTTTGTTTTTGTTTTTTTTTTAATTTCAGTGGGTGGGCCTCTTGTTTTTATAAGATGGGTGGAATCTCAAGTGGTTGGGTCACTAACGTGGCTAAGATCGGAATGAGCTACAACTCTATATATAGATTTAGTAATAATATTTACCAAAAAGAAAAAGTGTATATATATATATATATATATATCCTAGCCTCTGAGCACTCACTCAGATGCTTTTCTATTTTTTGGATAAGTTTTAATAATTTGCATCCATTATAATTTAGAATTACTACATTTTTCAATCACAAAAAAATACCTAGAAAAGTGATGAGTATTATGCATTTGTGAATAAAATAATTTTTTCATCACACCCTTAGAGCTTTAGAATGAATCAACCAAGGAAAAGAATTTCACATATAAAACTAAAGCTAAAGGTTTACAATAAATAACAAAAAAAAAATATCGGATTTTTCATCTCCATGCTCCCAAAAAAAAATTGGGCATCCAAAATATTCTCTCCAACTCACAATATACCTTCTTAGGACCAGCAAAACTCGACTTCCTTTGCAATAGTTTACCAATCAAATTTGTCTTTCAAACAAGAAACAAACTGGCTCATGTGTACTCTCAGTCCCCATTTCAAGCCAAACTTTTCAAAAAAAAAAAATCTTTTCATTTTACCTTTTTTTGAGACCTTGATAGTTCTAAACACAAAATTTGATCCAAATCAAATATTTACAGCTAAATCCACCCACGAATTCCACATATACTTTCCAATTAAACCATGGGTCAATCACAACCAAAAAGATTTTTTTTTTTTCCCATTTTTGTAAGAGATTTAAGACTAAATGGAGAGAGAAATGAGCGTGTTTTTGCTGGGTTGAGCCAACTTGACCAAGGTATCACCGCCAAGAAATGATGGCGGCGACAAATGTTGGTGAAGTGAGAAAGAGAGAGAGAGAGAGGGGTGGACCGGCAAAGAGAAATGGTTGGGATTTTGTTTTGTTTTACTTGGATTGGGGTTGTGGTTAAGTGAATTTGGTGACTTTGGCTAGTCATGTGACATGCACATGGTTCAGGACAGATGTTAGTTTCACATGTTGCCACATAACACTGTCTGCAGTAACTCCTACAAACATGTTTGTAGGAAATCCTTCTCCTCTATAAAACGAGAGCCTTTTAACAATTTATCTGATACATGGTCTCCAGAGACTAGGATATTCCAGGGTTTCAATCCCCTTACCAATGAAACATATAATTTTAATTTTTTAATTTCATAGGGAAGTTTAGATAATCCATTTTACAGTGTTCTCTGCTGAATTAGAAGCAGAAAAAAATGGAACAGGCAACTTGGTGCAATATTATGAGAATGACTACTAACACATGGCTGCGTATCATAGTAAGTATGGTAGGTCTCTGTCTAAGAAAGATCCTAGTATCAAGTACATAAACATGTCCTATGTTTCCGAGGAGAATCAAAGCTATTTTATATATGCCGTTGTTCCCCATACAAATTTGCAAGATTTGTTTTGAATGTCACTTTGGAACTCATTCTTTTAGTATGGGATGGGGATTTATACCATTGGAACTCGGTTTGGAAGACACTTATGTAACTTTGTGATGTTGTGGGTATTTTTGGGGACAATGGCATCTGCAATGAGCAGAAATGAAGGATTCAATCAAAGGATCCAAAAAGTTGGAACTTATCCTTCTACATTAGTGGGTGTGAGAGAAGAAACCTTTTTCAATGCTCAAATGACAACTTTCTCATGATACCCACCATGCGCTTTACAAATTACAAGAGCACAACAACATCCAGCTATCAAAACCATTGAAGAATGCAGATTAAATTGTGTAAGCGACTGTTACTGTGGAGCTTCTCTTACAATAATGGATATTTAATTTACGAAGGAAAACTTGTGCGTCTCTGATCACCCTCATCTAATAATGAGTTAATTGGAGATATTCATCTTCACATCTCAGCATTTGATGAAATGGGAAGTAGAAGTAAAACCAAAAATTCAAGAAAGGTTGCTTGGATTATTGGCGTTCTACTCTTTCTTCGCCTCATTTTCATTGTATTGGGAGTATTTTGGAGGAGACATTCCATTGGTGTACAAGTGGATTCTTCTTTGATCGTGTTTAAGTATAAGGATTTACACAAAGCAACAAAAAATTTATTGCACAAAAAATATTGTTGCTATAATTTATTACAACAAAATATTTGTTGCGAAAGGTTACTGCAACAGTAATTGACCACTTGTTAGGTTCTATAAGTTTAGAACAATTAGCAAACTGTAAGCACAAACTTGTCTAGGTATAGATCTTAGAGTTTATATTAGACAATACTCAAGGTACTACAAGTCAAAATACAAGAACATTCAAGCTGCAGAAAGGAGAGTTCAAATTCAATGAAATTTGACTGATCGAAAATTAGATCTAACTAATCAAAAATCGCAGACATGAAATTTCTGCAAAATTCTATTTCAGCCCAGCCCAAACCCTGCTTAAACGTTTTGGGTTTCAAGTAAAACACTTCTAGTATATAAAGGAAAACTCTAACTATGTTTTTAGAGCTCTTAGAGACTTTGGAGGTGCTCTTGTGAGATCTAAAAGGTATGGTGTCTTCCTCTATCAAAGTCACTACCGGAAATCATTCTCATACCATTAGAACCGGTAGATCTGAAGTTGTTGCAGCAAGATCAACAATAGCTAATGATTTAAAACTTCAAGGGCAGTCTTAGAGTCACAAACTGGAGAGTTTGTGTTGCTATACCTTTGAGTGGGATGTCACAAACGTGGGAGCTTGTGTGCTACAAATCCAAGAAGAGAAGAGTCCGTGGATTCGGAGCTTGTATATGGTCGTGTCAGTAAATTACTACATGAGGTAGCAATAGATTTAGAGTTAAATCTGATTGTAAAAACTTCAATTTTCTTATAGTGAATTTATATTACCTTGAGGATAACTAAGTTAAATCCTCCCCAGGTTTTTACCTTGAAACGGTTCGTTTCTGGGTCATCATATCATGGTGTTATTTACTTTTTCGCTTTTATGAATAATATGATATATGCTTGTTTAACCTATATCTGAATAATAAACCTAATAACAACTTGGTTAATTAATTAGGTTAAACAACCTATTTTAAGGGGTCTAAACGAACAAACACCACCCAAGGCAATATCAAGGAAGTAAGCACACAACAATGAGGAAAATTTTGGAAATAAAAAATTATAGCGTGAAAAGTTGCAAGAGTTAACTACCTAATAAGAGAGGACGTATCCACCAAAATCACTTGGAAGGTGTATGGTTACCTTATCAAAATCACATCAAAATTAAGACCTAAAGCATAAAAAGTTGCCACAAACAGTACATTTTCTTCAAAAAATTTTAGCTCATAAAAACATTGCAAGTACATGCAGATTTGAGTTGTGTATTCTACAAAGTGTTAAATATCTATTGGAATTATCATAGACAAAACATTGAAAATTTTTCTAAATCCTAACATTTTACACACACAAAACTAAGTTTAATCCTAAAATTTCAATAAGCAAATATAAAGAAATTAACAAAAACTCAATCTAAATCCACAATATCACTCAGTATGCAAATCCAAAACCCTAAAGCTTCCATAATCCAATCACTCATCAACAACAACTCAAAATCGCAAATACAGTGATGAACAACTACATTTTCAAAAAAGGTAGTATATATTGGGTTAGCGTTAGAGAAATGAGGACCTGAGCCTTATCGGCAAGTTGAACAATGAGTCAACCAACAAGAAGAGGAGACTAGTAAGAGAGAACACAACTGTCTGCAGTGAGTCTGGCAAAGGCAACGCCGATGTGGTTGTCAACCTTAAAGATCTTCTTCTGTGAGAGGAGAGCTCAGAATTGGTGGTGAGTCTTCGATCGCTTTAACCCATAGTGTGCTTTTACCGAATCCACCATTAGAGAACCATGAAATCTACGTGTTATGAAAATGTGAAGGGAAAGGGAATTTTTTTGAAATAACGGTAATGAAAATTTTGGGAAAATAAATTTGGGGAATCTAAGGGAGTGATTAGTCTATTGCAACAAATAAAATATTGTTGCAATAAATTAATATTTTTAAGTCTCTATTACAACAAAAAAAGCTTCACGAACTAAATTAGTTCCTATTGCCACTAAAGTTCCTTTTTGTTGCAATAGCTTTGTTGCAATATAGGTTTTTCTTGCAGTGAGAATAAAACAAATAATATTTGCATCTGTATTTATAGAAATTGATGGAAAAGAGGAAGATTTTAATTTTTCTCGTGTGTTCTCTATAACTCACAAAAAGTGCCCATTAAAATGTGAGTCATTAGCCCCTTCTCATGCATCATATATGCATAACTGTGTAGGGGAGGATGCCCACATATCTCATGACATGGGCAGCTGTACGTAAAAGGAACTATCATGTAACTATTTCAAAATATAAAAACTCGTAAAAGAAAATCATAAACTTCATGTATTTGTGTTTTTTTTTTTTTTTTGTCGATAATTCAATATATTCAAGTTTTTTTTATTAAATTATGTTTAATTTAAGTTTCTTAATGATTCATTTTATAATAAAAAAATATCCTGAGCCGTCTCACGTATAATAAGATAATTATTGTTCTTATATATTTCTCGGTAGTTATTTGTAGAAAAGCAAAGGAAACAATGTTTGGTATTAGTAGTTGTAGTATTTCGAAAGTCTTCAACAAAAAAATTGAAAACCAAGGACTAAGGATTAAGAAAAGCCTGCTTCGACGCCACAAATATATCAATCTTCTTCGAGATAGAATATCAAAGTTAACAGTCATTATTAATCATGTAGAGTGGTATATGGAAGAGATTGAACCATGTTTTCTAGCAATTCTGCTGCCTTCCGAGACTGAACCAGATCATGCACTGTGAAATACTCATTTGGATTGGTCCGGCCCAGAACCTCTAACAAGAGAATTTATACATGGAATTCGAAGCTGACTTCCTATATCGGCTGTGTACGCAACAATGAGAAGCCGAAAGACAAAATTAAGGAATGAAATCGCGTTTTGAGTTTGAATTAATGGCAACGAACAGTGTCAAAAGGATCCAAGAGCCAACAGAAACTCACTTTTTTTTTTTTTTTTTTAAAGGCTACCAAACTAAAGTAAAGAGAATATCAGGTGAAGATCTTGACTACCTCTTGATGGCATCATGTTGTAGAAATCAAACTTGGATTCAGAACTGATATACTATTAGCACTGATATACTATCAGTTTATTTCATTTCAAATAATTCATATTTGATCTTTTTTGTATGTTTCGAGAATAATATCATTTCCTTGTTTTCTTTTCTTGAGTTTATTCTTTTCATGGATTCAGAATAACAAGATATTCTCGATTAATTGCGTTTAAACTTTAAAGCCAAAGAAAGAAAAGATGTTTGAATTTGTTGAGAGTCATTTTCAAAGCTCAACCACCAGTTTTTTTTTTTTTTTTTTTCGAGAAGAAAGCTCAACCACCAGTTTGTCTGTTTGCAATTGCATGCATCTTAGTATATTCATCATTTACCTTATCTTCTTTTTATAATGAAATAAACTAATAGTATATCAGTGCTAAAAATAGTCAAACATTAATCGGTGGCCTCCGTACATATTGAACATGTATATTCATCATTTGCACCTCCGTACATATTGAACATGTATATTCATCATTTGCACATGCAAATGATGAATATACATGTTCAATATGTACGGAGGCCGCCAATTAATGTTTGACTAGTTTCAGCACTGATATACTATTAGTTTATTTCATTATAAAAAGAAGATAAAGGTAAATGATGAATATACTAAGATGCATGCAATTGCAAACAGACAAACTGGTCGTTGAGCTTTGAAAATGACTCTCAACAAATTCAAACATCTTTCTTTCTTTGGCTTTAAAGTTTAAACGCAATTAATCGAGAATATCTTGTTATTCTGAATCCATGAAAAAAAATAAACTCAAGAAAAGAAAACAAGGAAATGATATTATTCTCGAAACATACAAAAAATATCAAATATGAATTATTTGAAATGAAAGATGAGTACAAGTATAAGGGACGTGTCTCATATTTTGAATAAGAAAGTAATATTGCTCTCTATTATAGAGGTCTCATTAGTAAGAATAATTTTAAACAATCAATCACACAATCAATTTCATAATTTGTTGATTTATGCGATTGTAAGTACTAGATATGTTCTTTCTTGTGCAACTTACTACTTTATGTTGCTTACTCACAAATTAATCACAATTACATGAGTCAGCAAGCTGTGAAATTTGATGAAAAAATAGTTGTATTCATAAGCAGATTGTTAAAAACATCCAAACAAGGTTTATTAAACTCACCCCCACCATCCGAAGTCCAAACACCTTATTAATGATCTATATATCCTAGGAATCGATCAGGCTAAACTTTATTTACTTTCATATTTAAGCCATTAGACGTAGGTGTTTAAGCAAAGACTCAGACATTTCTATTTAAAACTTTCGAACTAAATCTTGTTTTGCAACAGCCGGTGCCGGTGTCTCCTCATCCACAAAAATATGAGGTGCGTAACGCTTCCGTTTCAAAACAGCTAAAAGAGGAAATAATTTCAACTCCACTGATCTTGTGATTTGTGACATGCTATTTCAAATTAATTAATGGACAAAATATTAAAAATCTTCAAAGTTCAAACCCCAAGAACTCTTCCATTCCAACTTTGAGGGCGTTTGGCCTCTGCGTTTTCAGTGTGCGTCCACGTTTGAGTTTTTCCTTTCTTTTTTTTTTTTTTTTTTTTTGCCCGGCTAGTGAATAGTAAAATCACATGATTTTACTGTTTGGAGACAAAAAACACTGTTTATGCACTGTTTAGTACTGTTTACAGCACTGTTTATGCACTAAAAAATATTAAAAATAGGTCCTACGGTACTATTTACACATTTAAAAATTATTTTGCTACAGTGTTTTCAGTTTTCAGTTTTCAGTTTTCAGTTTCAGCAACAATAAGTTCAATCCAAACGGACCCTTTACTGGCCCATATACCATCCACTTGGCACTCATCACGTTTTCTATTCAAACTTCTAGTACTATTATTGGCAACGAGACTCAAACTCAATATCACTATATTTAATCTTTTATCTATGAATATTTATGCTTGGCACATCTGTTTTTTCTTCTTTTCTTTCAATGCTTTATCTTTCCCCCCACCCCCCCCCCCCCCCCCAAAAATTCATTAGGATTATATATATAAGTAAACTGCTTCAAATCGTTACAATTCGACAAAAATGATTATAGTCAAAGATCACAAAATTTTATACTCAAAAAATTCAATTTATTAATGCATTAAATGAAAAACATACCTACTGTATAAATATTACCTAATATTTTACTATGGTGGGTTGAAGACAAGAGGTAGTAAGCGCATATGATATTTGTTGGGGGAAGCATCGAAGAAATTTTGTGGTCTGTAATGTATTGAAGAAATGTCGTGGTCTTGATATATATATATATATATCCGCATAATTTTGACCTGGTTATCCTATAAAGTATACATGATATTTTCATTTTTCTGTGGAAAAATTAAAGACTCATCGTGAAATGAAGAGACAGAAAAGTTAGCCTAAATGGAAAGTTTTGAGAAAGTTTTTATCCTAAATGGAAAGTTTGGGAAAGTTTTGATAAAGTTTTTATGGAGAATTGAAAAAACTGTCAAAAGAGTTGATTACTTTTTTGTTTTTTCATAAAAAATTTTCTAAAACGGTTTATTAATGTATGCCCTAAGAGCATTAGTAAATCTTTATATATGGAAAATTATTGAATACTCTGAGAGTACCATAAATACGTACTCCTCCCTCTCACATGAATTGTGAATCCCACCATAAATTTAATTAGTAAAACCCACAGTTATGTAAGAGGGAGAGTACGCATTTTTAGTAATCTAGAAGTATCCAATAATTACCCTATATATAATCTTTGTTAAGGGCTCATATAGAAACTTATGATAAAAAATTTTATAATCCTGAAATCTAGACCTTCCGCACGGTAGATGGAATCCATAAAATAGTTTCCTCTCCTATAGACTCATAATAAGCCAAGTTACTTTCATCAAAAAAAAAAAAAAAAAAAAAGGAATAAGCCAAGTTACATCTTACATATTGATAAGCACATTAACTTTGATTTACGTATGCTCAAGAATTGACTTTGAGTGCAGGATTGACGTCTACTTGATATTGTTTGAATTATTGCATCTTCTTGATAAATCAAAATATAACACGTCCTCGTTTTGGTATTCATCAATCATTATGCCCTTTAACCTTTCTTACCCTAACATTAACTCATCTTCAACAAGGAATTTTTTGTTGCTTTGAACTTCAAAGCAACAAAAAATTCCATATTGAAGACTTCCCACAGCGGTCAGATTGTTTTACTTCAAAGCAACAAAAAATTCCTTGTTGAAGACTTCCCACAGCGGTCAGATTGTTTTACTGTATAAAATTACAAAGTAGCATTTAGGATTACAGGAACATATATATTGGCTATAGATCAAATTTTAAACTCGAAAATAGTGTCTTAACTATGTGAGCTCCATATTTTGTAAGTGATGGAGTCCATGTTTTTTACCTGCTATTCTGGTGATCAGTGCAGTACTCTTATAAATACCGTTGGTGGGTCATTAAGTGTGAAATCATAAACGAGATTATACATTTATACCTTTAAAACGAGCTCATAGTTGCCATTTTGTACATGTATTTAGACAATTTAAGAGTATATGACATCTTAGTCAAAAAGGTGTATATGACATCTAGGTCTAGCTATTCTACCAACCAAATTCATTACTTTGGAGTAAGGAGAGGAGTTCAAGTCTACATTACTAAGAGAAATCAAGCAATTATTTGATCAGATACACCATAGTTCC
Source organism: Quercus aquifolioides (assembly GCA_019022515.1). Lineage (NCBI taxonomy): Eukaryota > Viridiplantae > Streptophyta > Magnoliopsida > Fagales > Fagaceae > Quercus > Quercus aquifolioides. The sequence goes on from CM032329.1 coordinate 28,330,598, forward strand.
TAAATACACAACATAAGGAACCAAACATAATGAGAGTAGCTCTTCATACAGCTAAAGGGAACCGCAAAAAAGGAATGAAAAAAAAAATCAAGATAAATAAAGTTTGTTCCAACTTTCAAAGTCTCAAATATTGAGATTTTCCTACCATTGATGAGGTGAAAATTTAGGTTCACTGATGTCAAAAAAGGAAGAAAGAAAAAACTAAGTTACACTTACCAGCTACTACAGTTGTTTTGATAAGAAATTCTATATTATTTTAACCATATCTGCTGACTTTTTTTGGTTTGTTTATTTGGTGCAGTGCCAAAGTATTGCTGAATTTAGTAATTTACTTGTACAGTGACTAGGGGCCGCCAACAAATTTGGAGGCCTAAGGTGATATATTTAAATGTGACCTTTTTGTTGTCACTTAAATAATATTTAACTAATATTTAATATCATAATTTCTTTATAAAAAAAATCTATTCCTTTTATTTTGTAATATGCTTTTTTTTTTTTGGAAAAATGCTAAATTTATAATAAATTTTTCTAAAAAAACTTTCAAACGATGTAGAAATGAATGCGATTAGTAACACTTTAAGAAGATAATAAACAAGTATTTGAATGAATGATGTTAGGAATATTATAAATTTTATAACATGAGGCTTACAAAGATGTATAATTAATCACAAAAAATAATTCAAAAATGCATTTAATAAGTTATTGACGTCCACATATTATATTAATTATCACATCAATTTGTAAACTTTTCAAGTAAAATTAATAATATTTCTAGCATTTTCCTATTTGAATTATTTCTTGCGATTAGTGACACATATATTTATAAGGAAAAATGCTAGATATACAAATTCTTTTACAAAAACTTTTACAAAATATGATGTGGGGAATGATTATAGATAAATAAAAAAGTGATGTTATCAGTGGGCCCAAATGAGAACAAGTAAAAAGTTGACCACAACAACAGTTTGTAAAAATGTTGTAAAATAGTAGCATTACTCTATTTGTAAGACCCATGAATCTAAAATTGTATTATCTCTAACATTACTCAATACTTTGAAACTTCTTAAAAATAGAAGAAAATTATAAAACTAACTTTTTTCCAATATCTCTAAATTTTTTTTTTAGATATATCAAATTTTGCTCCAAACTTTGGGGCATTTCTTTAGTACGGGCCCTAGGTGGTGGCCTAAGTGGCCTAGGCCTAGGCCGGCCCTGATAGTGACATGCACAACTTTTTTAAAATGCATGGAGAAGGAAATGTAAGGAAACCATTCACCGTACCGTACGGGAATTATTCCAATCAGATTGGGATGTGTTTGACAAATCCTCTACCTTACTGATTTAAAATGTGTATATAAACTAGGTCTATATAGGCAAATGCATAGACAAAGAAGACATAGGGAGAGATGGACAGAAGGAAAGGTTCTCTTGAAGAAACACCAACATGGGCTGTCTCAACTATTTGCTTGTCCTTCTTTCTGCTATCTTTTATGATTGATGCTGGTCTCCACCATCTAACTGAGGTACAAGTTGTATATAGTTATTTGATCATTTAATGTGTGTGGGACTATGTGGTCTATAAGGGTGTGCCTTAGATGATGAGGTTGGTTTGCATGCTTCAGTTTCTCAGGAAAAGGGGCAGAAAAGCCCTATATAGGGCTTTGGTCAAGATCAAAACAGGTTAGTACAAGCCTAGCATCCTGCAGCAATAAGAAAAATGAAAAAAAGTATAAGACTTGTCGATAGGCTTTCTATTATTGGTGAGAGTTCAAGTTCATTTCTAGTTCTTATAAACAAATTTTGCTTTATAACAGGTTTGATTACTAATCATTTGTTCACTAATGTTTTGAACTTATCATAGAAATGATGAATTTCGGTTTCATATCATTGCTTCTCGAAATAATGGGAGTACCCATATCAAAAATTTGCATCACTCAAGCTGTGGCAAATTCTTTTCATCCATGCAAAGATCCTGTCAAGTTAGTAGAACCAGTTTTCTCATCAGAGACACAAATTTCAGGATCAAATTCCAGTGAAACATTTTCTAATGAAATCGTGGATGATAATTACTGTGAATCAAAGGTAAAGAATATCAATTTTTTGTACTTCATCAATCTCCAATAATCACTAATAATTTTTTTTACGAATATTTCACATGCTAAAACAATTCACTAAAAAAGACTAATTGGAGTGTCCTTTGGGACATTGATGAAGGGGCTTATGAACTTAAGATATTAATTACTATGAGTCTATGATACGAGATTCACTGCTTCTAATATTTATCTTTCTCTTATTTCATAGGGAATGGTTTCTCTGGTGTCAAGGGAAGGAATCATGCATCTAAATGTCTTCATCTCTTTCTTAGCAATGTTTCATGTTTTGTACTGCATATTAACTATGTGTCTTGGGATGGCCAAGGTATTGAAGCAATTCAATTCTTGCAAAACTTATACGTTAGCTAGTTGTTGGTACTTTTCACTATTTTATTAAATATATTAGAATTTTGGTTAAATGATTAAATTCACTATTTCCTAACAACTTAAACTTTTGGAACAACTGGTAATTTAATGTGGTATCAAAACAGGAAATTCTGAGTTCAATTCTAGCCTCCACTTTATCTCCCATTTAAATTGTTAAAAATCTCATGTGAAGGAGAGTATTAAGATTATGGTTAAATGATTAAATTCACAATTTCTTAACAATTTAAGTTTTTGGAATAATAGATATTTTGTCAAAAAATATATTTTTGATTTTGAATTTTTTTTTTTTTTTTTGGTTTTGGGGGAGTGGTTGTGTGGTTAAGAATCCCTTTGCATAGTGACATGAATTGTTCTCATCATGGAAGACAATCAATTGAAAAGCAATTCCTTCAACAAATTATCTGTCGGGCCCAACAGGAATAAATTTTGGTTGGTAAAGCTTTAATTAAGTCAAAATATAAACAACTCAAGAATCATAATCCCCAGCAATATAACAAAAAAGATAGAGAATATGAGCATGTTCTTTCCTCTGCTATTGCTAGTGGCTCTATCTTTTTTAAAGCCTTAGGAGTGTCCTGATCTATACTTTTTTTGTAATTTATCTCTTCTGATGAACAAAGACAGCTGTGGAATACATGGAGGATCATAAATTGAACCTACTTTATCTTAGGAAGATAAATACAGTACTTTTTTTATTACTCGGTTTTCTGTTGAATATTTTATTTGATCAATTAATTGAATAAACCTTAATGATGCAGATCATTACATTTCCAGTTTTCCACCTTTGGAAACGGCAAATGTATATTTTCATTATTAGGTCAATTAATTGGATAAATACAGTACTTACCATTTTACTACACCAAGACATTTGTCATTTTTTCTAACTTGACTGCAGAATTAGCTCCATCGCTCTCAGTAAGCCTAACATTTTTGTTATTTTCATTTTTACCCCTTCTTTTTTCTTCCCTTTGGAAGAAAAAATAAGCACAAACCTAGGGCTTGGCTGGATGTGAACTAAAATTAAGCTTGAGGTATTTCATGGCCAGGCCATGGACAACAATATTCTGCTAGCCCCTCTGCTTTAAGGATGGCAATTCGTCAGATTTAATGGGTTTTCCATCGCAACCTGATCCGACCTAATGATAAGAGTTTGAGATTTTTATATGGGTATGGAATGGGTTTGGATTCAAATGTTTTTGAGTCCACTAGGATTTGGGAAGGGCTTGGATTAGTAGCTTTTTAAGTCATATAATTTCTACTGTATTGAAAGATTTTGGAGAATGGAAAGTGGAAGTGATGTGGTTAAACAACTTAGGTGGTGTTTTGGCTTCAAATATTTAATGGACAGTTAGAACTTAATTTTATGTGATGTAAAAAAAATTAAAACGTTATATTGGATTTACAATATTTTTCTAGTGGTTTGAACATAATGAATTATGATGATGATTGAGTAGTTATAGAGCTCGATTATGTTTGGATTGTATTATAAATATCACTTCAGTTAGTGTAAAAGTGCTTAAATAGTATTTTAGATGTTAATTCAAGTTAACCCGGCCATTCAACCTAACTCATGGTAAGATATATGGACAGGTTCAGGACGGGTTTAGGTTTTTCAAATTTAAAGGGGAAGAGTTTGAGATGGAAAATTTTTAATGGGTCTGGGTTTGGAAAGGGCTTTTTTTCTCTCCCAAACCTGGCACATTCCCATTCCGACCTGCTCTGCAGCATCTTTAATCCTATCCCGTATTTAAGTCTTGTCAGAGCTTAATCGTTATCAAGTTCATCATTTGATGGTGACATTCAACACATCACATTAATCAATAGCCCTAATCATTAATTCTTATGTCTCTCATCATTATTAATAAATACTAATCAAGTGTAGTGCCCACCTGTAAAACATAAAAAGAAAAGTAAAAATGATCATCAATTTATTTCATATTCTTATTACTATGACAGAAGATTATAAAAATAATTTCTTCAGGTAGCCATTGTATTTTATGTTGCTTTTAACTTTTTGAAAATATATATATGATAAACAGATGAGTAAATGGAAAGCATGGGAGGAAGAGACTCGGACACTTCATCATCAGATTGCTAATGGTAACCTATATTGTTTCTCTATGTTATTTTCATTGCTCTATGTATTAAGATGGCCCTCCTTAGCTACTCCAGTGAATTTTTATTGTTATAGTCACATTTGCTCCAACTGTTGTACCTATGCAATGCAAATCATAGCAGTGACTGCAGCGAAGGCTAGAATGAAATTACTGGCATTCTTAACTGTTACTGAATTTTAAAATTATGGAGCAATCTTCATTCCATATTGAACATAGGCTGCCCGATCAAGGTCTACTATCCTTTTTTACTAGAATCATGAAGACAATTCCACAAGATGCAATGAATGATCTCAAAGCCTATACTGCACAGATAATGTGACAAAAATATCAGCACAAAAAATTATTGGAACCTCATTCATCTTTACAGTAATCATTATGCATTCGATAATTTTTTTATAAGTTTTATATCTGTATTCTGGACAGAAAGTATCACATTTATTTTTTGACCAACATCAAACTACAGTTTCATCAAACTAGATGGATAAAGGAATTTATATACACAAGACATCCTACAGAAGTATAAATTCTAATCATAAACAAACATACACAGCATCAAATTCCAAAATGTATCCATAAAATATTTATTTTAATGATAATTTCATATGTACAGATGCAAGGAGATTTCAGCTTACCCGCCAAACATCTTTTGGGAGACGTCATCTGAAGTTCTGGAGTAATCACCCCCTCTTACTTTGGCTGGTAAGTGAGTAGAATATCAGCACCTAACCTGCAGCAATTAGCTCAATATATGTGCCAAATGTCATGAATAAATTCTCAAAGGTGAATGATATCTAATGATTTCAGCACATAGTTTCAATACGTTTATTCTTACATCTTCTTTCATCCCCTTCTTCTTTCGAGCGGGTGACACTATTTTGAGGTATTCAAAGGTTTCAAATGCATAGGCAAACTATTTTGTGCAAAAATGCAGTCTGATTCATTAGTGTACATTGCAAAAGATTCTACCTCCAAAAACACAGGGGGCGGGGGGGAGGGTGGGGTGGAAAGAAGAAGAAGGAAAAAGAGACAAAGAAAAGTGCCTGAGAATAGAATGTTAAAAGGATTTCTCTTGTGACTGTGAAAATGTACCTAATTAGTGTTTGCTAAAAATCAGGCTGCTCCTCTTCAATAGTTTAATTGAAGCCAATTATTAAAAATTATATATATATCACCAAATACAATGGTTTCATCAAGCAATTGAAAGCCACATTTCCTTGACTATGGTTCCAAAGACACTAATGACATTTTCTATTCTTTAGGCTTGCTTCACTCGACAATTCAGTGGTTCAGTCTCAAAAACTGATTACTTAACTCTTCGCAATGGGTTCATTAAGGTAAGTCAGATCATCAAGACAATTTGGCTGAGAAGAAAGCATGTAAAGCTATGGATACAATCTTAACTATCAAAAATGTAAAAAGCCTTAGGCATTGACTTTAAAGCAGTAATAAACATGTCAAACAAAACACTGAATAAGTTTACAATGTGTTCAGGCCAGAATAGAGCAAGCCTCATGAGTTCAAAAACCCAAGTGAGATGTCAATATTCCTTCAAAGCTTAGAACTGAATTTCCTTGGTTGGTTATGCAGGCCAATGTGGCTGCAGGCAGCAATTTCAACTTCCACAAACTTCTTACCAGGACTATTGATGATGATTTTGAGCAGGTTGTTGGAATCAGGTAAAGACAATTGCAAAATATAAAATTCATACCAGATTGACTAGATCCATGTATATGTATAAATTAGAAAAATATAAGAAGGAAACTAAAAATAGTGATGACAAGATATAGGACAATAATTCAAGCTATAAGATTTTTTAGTTCACTCTTGCAGGTTCTACATCTGGATCTTTTCCATACTATTCATATTTTTCAGCGCAAAGGGTAAGCAAATGAATTGAATATAGTTTTCTTATGTTTTTATAATTTTGAATGACCATATTTCAGAGGTGTAGTGGTATTTTGCAAAAATAAGTCATATTCTTTTAACACTGTTCTACCTGCCATTTTTGCAGAATTTTATAATTACTACTGGCTACCTTTTATTCCCCTAGTGGTGAGATCAATCAAAAATATTATGTAACACATTGTTAATATCATGCTTGATGAAATCACATTATTATTTTTTATTTATTTTTTTCCCTGATGTTACTTTTGTCTGCTATCATTTTTATATGAAGATTGTTCTGGTTGTGGGGACAAAGCTGGAAGTCACATTAACCAAAATGTGTATGGAGAGTTGCAAGGAGAACCCTGTGACTCGAGGAACTTTTCTTGTGAAGCCTAGTGATGATCATTTCTGGTTTGGTCGACCCAATTGGCTTCTCCATCTCCTCCAGCTCAACCTGATCCAGGTATAGAATATCATAAACATTGGTTATACACATCTAATTGAAACAAAAGCATATCAATTTTAATTTTTTCCTCTACAATCCTACATCTTAGAGATCTAGACCATCCATGCATCTCCTTATGCGAGTCCCCATGTAATCTGACAACCAGGATCCTTCCATAACAGGTGGTCCCTTTTGAACTCATAAGTATACTTGAAGTACAGAGGCATAATATATTCAACATTAATATGAATATTCATGTAGTGAAACCACACAACTAGATACTCTATCTACATTATCTTACATCCTATCTTATGTTTAAATCCAAACATCAAAATGTAATGGAGGAACCAAAATTCATAAAAAAAAAGTTGCCATATCTTTTCCAGATCAATATAGAGAGTAGTCTTCTTGCACATTTGAAATTAATGTGACTTACCCTTAATCGAAGAATGGATATTAACTTCCCCTTCAATGAAAAAAGACAGATATTATGAAAATCAATGAAGATTACCATTCCTATATCAGCACAAATTCATGTAAAATTTTGCAATTATATATGAAAAGAAATTGAACATTTTTGGAAAGTCCACTTGAATTTGAGTGAGTGCTCATAAATTAGCATATGCTTCTTGAACACAGACAAAAGGAAGTTTATCCTAAATGGATTTCTACATACATGATAAAATCCTAAAAGCTGATGTATTTTTTGCAGAACTCCTTTCAGCTGGCATTTTTCATCTGGACATGGGTAGGTATCTTAAGTTTGTAAACTCAAGATTTTTACATCCTAAGCTGACTCATTGTCAATAACAGTACGAGTATGGCCTAAGGTCTTGCTTCAATGAAAAAACAGAGGACTTCACCATAAGAATTACCATGGGCATGGCTGTGCAGCTCATTTGTGGTTATGTCACCCTGCCTCTTTATGCACTTGTCACCCAGGTACAAACATATCCCTTCCCTACGCTAAAAGGAACCCTGAAATCCAATAAATGATGGGCTGCTGTATTATAAATTTATAAAGTAAAACATTTGTATTCACAAACAAGTTACTAAATATTTATTAATGAGATAGAGAGAGTTTTAAATTGAATATATAGAAGATAATGGAACCAATTCCTGAAGTCCAAAAAATGAAATAATATATATATATATATATATAGAGAGAGAGAGAGAGAGATAAGCAGGCTACAAAAACAGATAGACTCTATTACCAAAAATTAGTATGAGAATTCTAATTTTAATGTATCAACAAAATGCAAACTAGTATTTCTAGTGAATGAGGTTTAAAAAAATCAAGAATCAGGGTAACATTGTAAGCAATTCCATGATTACAACATTGTAGAAACAATGTACCAGCAAAGGAATGTTAGAACCAAACTAGTAAGATTAGGAGCCTAAGATTGACGCTTCTTCCATAGAGTTAAAAACAAGGGGTTTACACCCTTGATGTGTAGAAGATTTATAGAAATAACTTTAAATATTCTGGTACCATGAAATAATAACTTTGAACAGACCAAGTTTGGCTGCTCCTTCATCAGAAAGTTATTGCTCCAGTAATCAACTAAAACAGTCCAAAATTGTGTCAAAAGGTTCCTAAAGGTAAAGAAAGCTAAAGTTGTATTGAAGGCCACAGTTGAAATTCTTTAAGCATGGGCAGCTCCACAGGCTACATTACACTCATCATGTCATCTGGTGTCAAAAGTCTTTGTGTGAATACAAAGGAATGACAACAATAGAATTAACACTCACACACATATTTCACATCTTGACAGACGCATAAAAATTGAGTTGGGTTGTAACTTGTAACTTCAATTGATTTTTTTTTTTTTTTTTGTTGTTGTTGTTTTAAATCTGGACAATGACTGTCACAGATGGGCTCTAGCATGAAGACCGCAGTGTTTACCGAGCGCATAGTTAGAGGTCTCAAAAATTGGCAGAAGAATGCCAGACGCAGTCTTTCCAAAAATGGATCCACTTCAAGTATACACTCATTAAATTCATTGCCTCCTGACACTGCTGACACTGCAATAACAGGAATACAAAGGAAAAATCTCCCAGACTATGAACACCGTCATCCATTAGCAGTCATGAGCCCTTCTTCCTCAGCCCCAGAAATCACAGAACAGGAAGTGCATTCCTCCAATACTCCTAACCTGGCTATAACAATCCTTTCAACTACAGAAATCACCAAAGAGGAAGCAAATCCAGCGATCATAACCAGAGGAACCTATGATGGTGAGATCTCCTTTGGGAGCAGCTGGAAAGAACCAGAAAGTAGTAGGGGCACAGGAGAAATCACTTCAATCACTGAAGAAGATGACATATAATCTGTCTTCAATCACCAGCACATTGATAATGATATATAATAATTTCTGCACCCGTTAATGCATATAATTTTACTTTCCTTATAAATATTCTTTCTCTAACTACCATTTTACAGCATCTCATCAATTTAGTGACTTAGAAGCTCCACACTCTTAGTTCTTATAGTACAGATGCAATCTATTCAAGGAACATACCACAAGCACAACACAGCAACAAAAACAACATCAACAACAACAATTTTTTTGTAAATAGAAAAAAACTAATCACTCTGGTCTGACTTTCCAAGATACATAATTAACTCAAATAAATGAGGTATCAACTATCAATGTCATGTCATGTAACATTATAATACATACATACATACAAGAGATCCAATTTTGATGCATTACAGTTTCATTAATCAAATTACAAAAACACTCTAGATAACAGTTTTAACCTTTTAAGTAACCTTAATATCTCATTTAAATAGACTAAATCCAAAGCCAGAACTCCAAATCGTTTTCCCAAATGCCAACATTGGGTTTGGGTCATTAAGAATATACCCATTTCAAATTTTAGAACCAAATTCAGCTTTGGACCAATTGTTGGAAGTAGGAACAACCAAAATAATCTCATTCTAAGTTAAACCATAAATTGAATCAGAATTTGCAATTTCCTAGAAAACCCACCCAAGAAAATCCACAGATACACCAATTAAGGGCTAGGATCTTAAAATATAAAACAAGACACAGAATAACATTAACAATGAAAAAGCAATGCAATGCAATACCCAAAAAAGACAGCATTTCTCAAATGGGCTTCATGAAAATTCCATATTCTCTCTCTTCAATGTGCGCACACGCCCAACTTTCAGAATTAGGGCTTATCAACCTGGTTGTGGATTGGAGTGGATGTTTTAACATCAACAAAACGACATAGTTTGGCTCATTGCCGTTTTCATTTTATTACTCAAAACGCAGCGTTGTGCTTTCTTTCTTTTGTTTTTGGCTTTTTTCTTTTCTTTGTAAAAAAGCAGTCCCAACTCCCAAGTATGAATACTCTCCCAAGTTTAAGGGAGCCTTAATTTTTTTTTTTAATTAAAAAATAGAAAGGGGACGTTTAATTTGAGTAACGCTATAAGTGAGTACTAACTATGAATCTCACTAATAAAATTCATAATAATAGGATCTACTATTTATCTTAAATAAGAGATCAAAAAAATATGTCACTATTCAATCTTGGAATATTGCATAATTTTTCAAATATAAAACCTTTTTTTTTTTTTTTGACTGAAATGGTAGAAAATATAAAACCTTAGATATTCTAACTAAGTTCACCTATGTGAATTATTATTATTTTTTTTTAAATTCACTCTTATCCAAAAAAATAAAGAGATTCACTCATATGATTGTATTAACCAATACAATTAAATCAATATTATTTTTTAATGACAATTAAATTCAACCGTATAACTCATTGATAATAAAATAAAATAAAAACCACACAAGTGAATTTAATTGGGGACTTCATGTACAACACCTAAATAACTATACTTAAGTTATTGTATTGACCAATGCATGAAATCAATGTTATCTTTTTAAGGACAATTAAATTCAAACATATAGTTCATCTATCAAAGCATCTACATGGGTAAATTTAATTGGGGAACTTCACCTAAATAACTATATTTAAGTTTTCCCAAATTTTCACAATAATTGAATTTGTAAGTTTTTATTAGGGACTATCATTAACATTACCTTATTGCTCAAAAGTTGTAAAATATTTTGAAAAAATTATTGTGACCATATAGTGTTATTGCCTTAAACTTATCCCAAAACTTTGGACCAATTCTTTTTTATTTCTTAAAAAAAAGAGACAGCCCAAAACTTCCTAGTTATATTAGAAGAGTAAATCGTTTTCAAAAAAATTATTATTAGGAGAGTAATTAAATCCGAAGATTCTAGTTTCTTTTGAGAGAGAGAGAGATTATTTACTTGCTTCTTGTAAGTCCCTCTATCATTCATTTAAATAGAACATTAAAGTACATAATTTGTTTAAAATGAGTGTGCGGTTAAAAAGTTTAAAGTTTGTACTGTGTATTTAAGAGTACGGTCATTTTGGATATACACCACTATCAATTTTTTTATGATCTTCTTCCATCTTCCCGTGTGTGTGTTAAAAATACTTAGTGTGAATTTGCCAAAAATTATTTTTGCCAAATATTTTACTATTTAACTTATTTTTGCTTATATTTATGTGTCTCATTGCACTTTTTGCTACTATTCATAGGTTCTACTGTATTATTTCAGCTAACTTTTACTTTTATCTACAGTATTTTCAACAACAAAAATTTTAATTTCAACAAAATAAGCGGATTCCATACAGACCCCTTAATATTCTAAAAAAAAAACTTAGTTATCATGTAATCAAAGATACACGTAGATAATCATAGAAAACATCGCACAATAGTTTTTTTTTTTTTTGAGAATGCACGTCGCACAATAGTTAAAATAGATTTCAAACTAATTAATTTGAAGGAAAACTTTATACTTTATTTATAAGTAAACTATTCCGAAGCAATAATTGCGTAAAAACTTCTTAATTATACGGTTAGTGATGCTTTTTCACACCAGTAAATAATCATATTGGATCATTTTAAACGTTTTAGATATTATTCAGTGGCCGGTCACACATTTTCAAATCTCTAAATTAAGTAGCTTTTCTGGGAGACATTATTTTAGAGACATATATTATCGGTCAAAATTAGGACATACCAACAAACCCTATAATTTATGGGTTTGTTTAGGTCTCCTCATTAATATAGGACATGGACATAAAGCTAAGTGCCACTGCATAAACAACCTTGCATACATATAGCAGATCATTGGTTCTTTCCACGCTAAGGGGAAATTAATAATTAGATCTAGCGTACAAATGATAAATACTTTGCGCTAATTTTTTTTTTTTTTTTTGAGAAATAATTATAATATGCTGCTAATTCCACAACTCGAACCCTTTTTTCCCTAGACCTCTAAGCACTTTATATATGAGGAGGTGCGCCAATTCAGCTACAAGGGGCACTTTGCCCTAATTTAAATATGCAGCTTTTGATTACATGCTTTTACTCAATAAGACACATTCAATAATACAATAACTTACACAGATTAGATGAGCCATAATATAATAGCTCGGTTTTTTTTTTTTTTTTTTTTTTCCTGAATGTTCTCCTCATCAAAGCATAGATGGGTTTGCATCAGTGATGTTGATGGAACTATCAGAAGGGTCCACATTTGACAAAAATACAAGAACTAATTACAAAGTTTAATTAGATGGGACAAACACAACACAATGGGACTTACAAGAACATCTTTCTAACACGTTATGGTTCTATAATTTTGCATCAATTTAGAATAACAGAATATGTGTGTAGGGACAACAACATAGTTGTTGGGGGTACTCGCTAATATTCCACATGACAAGTTAAGCCAGGCTGTCAAATTGAGGATATATACCTTATGTTTGTCACGACTTCGATTAAAATATGTAGATTAGGTAATGTGACTTTGAATTTGTATGGTTATGTGGGGTTCAAGTCTAGCCTAATCTGGCCAAATTTCTGTTCCATTGAAATCGAGTTGGGATTGGATTCTTATCAGATTCTACAGTCGACTTGGGTTCAATGGAAAAAAGTTGAGAAAAACCTTGACATGCCATTATCAAGGACTGCAAGCTTTCTCATACACCCAACTGATTTATGCATCTGTTAATCACAAGCTAATAGGCTATAGCTCACTCTATGATAAAGATTAATTGAGACTGGTTTTTACAAAACTATGACTTGCCAAGTAAACTGTGATCAAGATTCAAGAACCCACAGTTTGCCAATTCAGCCAACATATATTACAGCAAGTGGGGAGACAGGATCAATCGAAAATTGTAACGTCGATTGGTCAACTTGTACGGTTTTAATATTTATTTTCGTTTTTGGTGATAACATAAAAGCATGTCGAGTCCAAATTTTCTGTCCCACTTTTCCTGCTCCACTCTATACTCCACCAATAAATACTTGCAACGTGTTCACCTAATTAATTAAATATTATCATTATTGACTTATTAATACTACAGTTATTAATTAATAGTAGTATTTAATTAATTAGGTGAACACGTGGCAAGTATTTATTGGTGGAGTATAGAGTAGAGCAGGAAAAGTGAGACAGAAGATTTAAACTCAAGCATGTCAGTTCAAAACAGCAACCATATATGTATACAACCCTAGATAAGATGTTTTATGGTATAATATAATCCCAGACAGATCTAAGTTCAAAACTCTTAATTAACATTTTAAGGTTATTTTCAAGGAACTACTCCTTATAATTACTTGATATCGTAGGATGAAAGAATATAATTTGGTACTCGAAAACTCTGGACACCATATTAGAAGAAGAAAAGTGAAATAAATCTCTCTCATAATATATAATATATACCTTCCCATCTAATTAATGATATTAGTGTCGGTTTCTACCCAAATAGATCTACCAACTATCCCAATACAACGAAGAGGAATTGGAATTAAGTTACTCACACTATGCCGCATCAAATAAGTCAACAACCAAATCACATTGTATATTAATAAAAATTCATTTGAATTCGATTACAAATTAGTGGACTAATAACAACTAAGTTAAACAAATGTGGGTTATGTTCAAGGCAACACAAAAATATATGGTTTAATTATATATATCTCATAGTTTACCCCCAAAAAAAAAAAAAAATTATATATCTCATTTTCTTTATCTTTTCATTTAAAAAATCAAATATATTCCCAAGTTTTTTTTATGGTATTTTTGGCCATAAGAAGTCCACAGCCAGCTCATTCCAACAAAGCCCCACCCTTTACATCTAATCCCATAAATCCCCTAGCTTTTAGTCTCTACCACAAATCCAGAACCTCTTCAACCAGCATCATGGCTTCGACAACTCTATCTCTCATTCTCATTACCCTCAATATCCAACTTCTCCTCCTCCTCTCACCTCAGACTCAAGCCCAAACCTCAGCCCCAGCACCATCTCCCTCAGGCCCTCTCAACCTCACAGCAATCCTTGAAAAAAATGGCCAATACAGTACCTTAATTCGCCTCCTCCAGGAGACCCAAACAGACACCCAAATCGCGAACCAGCTCAACAACTCTGCTCAAGGCTTGTCTGTCTTCGCACCCACTGACAATGCCTTCAACAACCTCCCATCTGGTGCCTTAAATGGCCTCACAAACCAGAACAAAGTCTTACTTATTCAATACCATATAACACCTAAATACTACAGCCTAACTGATCTCCTAACAGTTAGCAATCCAGTTCCTACTCAAGCCTCAGGCGCAAATGGCAATTGGGGGCTTAACTTTACAGGCCAAGGCAACCAAGTGAATGTATCAACAGGGGTCGATTCGACACAAATCAACAATGCACTAAGGCAACAACCTCCATTGGCGGTTTACCAAGTGGACAAGGTATTGTTGCCTGAGGAATTGTTTGGAGCTAAGTCTCCAGCTTCAGCTCCAACACAGGCGAAAGCCCCATCAAGCAGCTTGAATAATTCAACAAACACCTCAGCACCTTCCCCTGGTACAAGTGCAGGAGGGAGAAATGTGGTAGGTTTGGGTTTGACTCTTGGGCTAGGGTTGGCTTGCATGGGGGCTTTCTCTTGAGAAGAAGTGTTGGGAATGTCTCTTTTTCTTTTTCTTTTTCTTTTTTTGGTTTAATTTGGAATTGCCATGTATATCTATATTCATGTTATTTCTATTTCTTTCTCTCTCTTTTTTTTTTTTTTTTGGCTTTTGGTTTTTGCATATTTTTAATTGTAACGTGAGTTTGTTGGCATATGTTTCCACTTTTTGGTTTCGAAGAATGATCGATATTGGGTATTGGTTTACCTACTTGATTAAAAACATTGTGTTTGGTGATCTAACCATACAAATTAAAAAGTGATTTTAGATCTACTTAATTGATTAAAGTTTAGTATTAGTTTAGTTTTTTAATAGCCAAATTACTTATGACATAGAGAAAAAATAATCAAATTTGATACACCAAAATGAAAATTCTCAAAATGAAGACATAGAAATGAAAAATAAGCACAAACTTTAAAAATCAAAAATAGTAATATAAACTTGTTTCTAAAATCATTTTTTAAGACTTGAAATCACTTTTCAAAATTCTCAACTTCTTATTCTATCAAGAACTTATAGCTTAACTGGCATCTTATATATGGTGTTTTTAACGGAGACATCCAAAGTCAAAACCTCTATCTCCTATTGTAATCGTTGAATACTTGAATTTATACTCGGAAAAAAAAATCTCATTCTAAAATTAAGAAAAAATGGATCTTTCTTTTTTTGTGGTAATAAGAGAGTCTATTAAACAAAGCTAAAGGGGAAGCCCAAATAGATCGGGGAGTAGGCACCGAATTACAATCTGAAACCAAAGCCTCTAATACAATAGGAAGAGGCTGAGAAAATACAATAAAATGTTCTACTTGTGAACATCCATATTTAGCAAGAGAATCTGCCACTCTGTTAGCCTCTCTGAAGCAATGCTCAATTTTCACCTAGTGGCAGCTCCACATTGACTTTAGGGGGTTCAATTGAACCCCTTGACTTGGGACAATTTTTTTTTTTTTTTTTTAATTTTTTAGAAACTAACACATACACACACGCAAAAGGGAGAGAGAAAATGGTTCTAACATAAAAGCACACTAAAAACCCCACTCAAAAGTCATGGTAACTTTTAAGTGAGGAGTAAGTTATACTATACACAACACACTCTCTTAAGCAATGTGAAACAATTACCCTTTCTTTTTTTCTTTTTTTTAGAAACAAACACACACGTACACATAAGGGAGAGGGAAAGAGGGGACAAAAAACTTTTTATATAATAATATATATATATATATATATATATTTTATTATGACCATCCTAAAATAAAAATTTGAACCCTTTAAAAGAAGCCCAATAATAAAATAATTCAACACAAACCTTCATCTTGACATTTTTAAACAAAAAGAAAAAAAAAATCTAATAACAAACCAATTTGATTTAAAATTTGGGGGAAAAAACATAGCAAGTCCAACAACAAAAATTAGTAATTTGTTGATCTTAAATCTCATAAAAAGATAATTAAGTGAGCCATAAAGTATAAATGATAAAAAAACAATTAAGTGTGATGTAGTGGAAGTGAGTTGTGGGACAATGGGGAGTGAAGATAATTTTTTTTTTTTTTTTAATGATAATTACATAGTTGTGTTGAATTTTTAATAAAGTAATATAAAAGACACAACAAAAATTCTTCCTAATCAATTACAAAGACTAATAAGTTTTCAAAGTTGAGTTGAATCGTAAATAAAAGAATTGAAAAGAGTAAAGATACAAACTAATGGATAATAAACTAAAGTACTCTAAGTAACAATAATTAAAGTTTACTTAACAAAGCTTTATAGGCGAAAATATCATTTTGGTCCTTAAATTTTGAAGTCATAGTCAACTTAATTTGGTCCCTACATTTTGAGAGTAGTCAATTTGGTCCCTGTTATTTTCAAGTCACAACCAATTTAGTCCCTACTATTAGATGACTAATGAAACCTGCTTACATCGCAGATGGAATGTACACATGGCACAAATTTAATTAAAATATAAATAGTCATCATATGTGTCTTAATTTAAATCCCCAAATTGAAATTCCAAACCCCAACCCACGTTGAGATCCCTATTCACACGTCACAACCACATCTTCTCACACCTATTTCTCACGAACGATCAAAGCTCCTCTCATCTTGCCCAACTCTATTCTGAAACCATTGATGAATAGTTCTGTAACTCACTAGTAATGAAGTCTATTCATTATTATGATAATGTCTATTCATCAATAGTTCTGTGACTGTGCGGCGTTGTATTGAATTTGAATAAAGTTTCAAATTCAATACAATGCCACACAGTCACAGACTCCCTTTCGTACTGAGAATGAATAAGTAATAACAGTGAAGCAACTCACTAGTACTATAACATTCCAAAACAAAAAAGAACACACAAAATCAAAAATCAAATCCAAACCACACCACCCATTTTTAACTCTCTCTCACGAATCAAACAATACCCCATAAGCTAAAAACTGAATAAGATAGATTAGCCAGTTTTAGCAATCGGGGACCCTTCACAGATCACATGCTAATTAAATTAGCTTTGGTTGCAGCACCCACATTATTCTAATTCACTTTCTTTCTTTCAATGTAATTAGATCTTCTTCTTTTTTCTTCTTTAGATTTGCTCTTCCTCTTTGCTTAAGTTCGTTCTATCTCTACCTTTGATTCGTGGTTGGTTGGGTTAGTTTCAAAGCTATTCAAAATGGTTTCGGAATGGAGTCAACGAGATGAGAGGAGCTTTAATTGTTCATGAGGAATAGGTGAGAGAAGAGATGTGGTTGTGACCTGTGAAGAGGGATTTCAACGTGGGTTGGGGTTTGGAATTTCAATTTGGGGATTTAGAATTCAATCGGGTCTGACCAAACAGTGAGGGTTTTGATAGACTAATAGTGGTAGAAGCTGACGTGGAAGGGCCACTTAAGACATATAAGATGACTTTATATTTTAATTAAATTCATGCCACGTGTGCATTTCGTCTACCACATAAATAGATTTCGTTAGTCATCTAACGGTAGGGACTAAATTGGCTAACTTGAAAATAGCAAAGACCAAATTGACTGCTCTCAAAATATAGAGACCAAATTGACTGTGACTCCAAAATGTAAGGACCAAAATGGTGTTTTCACCTACTTTATAATAAGGATTTCCAAGATTTAATCTTAATTAGCAATATGAATTAATATTTTAATTATACTAAGAAACAATATGTTCAATGAACTTATAGTTTATCTTTTATTATGTTACTAGTACTATGGATAAATTTTTAATAAGGAAATCACATGTTTTCACAATATTCATCTCTTAATTAAAATTTATTTTCTAAGAGAACTTAGTGTTGACTTGAAAATTTTTCCTTGGGATCATAGTTTATGACTTATGAGAAAAAATATATCTTATTATCCTAATGATCAAAATAAAATAATAAAATATTATTTACAAAAAAGTTATTGTCAATCTCTTCAACATGAATTTGAATGGCCGCCACTATTTTCACCTGTTGGAAAGCTTGGAAAATGGCCCTGCAGTACGTCAGCCACTAGAGACCGGGTTAGTCTATTAGTGTTTGTAATTGTTTAAAGTTTTGGATCAATGATCTGTAAGAACATCACATGCAGCTCCACATGCAAGTAGAAGTTTTTTTTTTTTTTTTTTTTTTTTTTGAGAGAGAGAGAATTTCAACCTATGGCGTCCGCTCCCGATGAAAATAAAATAATAAAATATTATTTACAAAGAAGTTATTGTCAATCTCTTAAGCATGAATTTGAATGGCCACCACTATTTTCACTTGGTGGAAAGCTTGGAAAATGGTCCTGCAATACGTCAGCCACTAGAGACTGTGTTAGTCTATTAGTGTTTGTAATTGTTTAGAGTTTTGGATCATGATCTGTAAGAACATCACATGCAGCTCCACATGCAAGTAGAATTTTTTTTTTTTTTTTTTTTTGGAGAAAGAGAGAGAATTTCAATCTATGACGTCCGCTCCTGATGATAGCTCTTTATCATCAGACTAAGACACCAATCAGTTTTTGGTGTAGGCGGAAATTAAACTCTAGATCTCTTATTCAATCATCAGAGACTTTATTAATTAAACTAGCTATAACCCACATGCAAGTAGAAGTTTAGAACGTGATAAAAGAAAACATAAAGAATACTTATATATAATACGAAATATGTCAGTGCACTGTCCACCACATTTTTTGATATTTTATCTAGAAGAAGAGTTTTGAAAATCTCAGCTTTAATTTTTAGTCAACTTGGCCCTGGCCTGTGAGGCTGTGCCGCTTAAACATGAAATTGATTGGCTATAGCCTATAAAAATGTCCTTGCATGTTGACTAACATTTTTTTTCAATCAAAATTAGTCACATTTTTCAAAATTCAATCTTAAGCAATTACTAGTTTGTTTTTGGAATCTGATTAGTATTGCAAAGATGAAGTAAGGAATTAGTTCCTGCCTTAGATCTAAAAGTTGGAGCTCTCATGTTTCATGACCATTAATTAAGAACATTGCTGGTCAATAGTGAAATGCGATATTCGAGAATAAGTTGATAACACTAAATTTTGAGTGTGGCCACTTTTTCTTTTTTGGTAGAAGTGTGAGCACTTTTGGTCATAGATCGATGAAATTTTCTGTTTTTGGCTAAATAGATAAAATCTTCCATGTAAAACTCAAATTTCTTTTTCTTTTTCTTGGTTGGGTGAGTTTCAGATTTAACCTGCAGTTATGATTCTTCTTTCTTTCTTTCTTTCTTTTTATTTTATTTTATTTTTTTATTTTTATATACGTTTTCGATGTCTAGCTTACTACTTTAGATTATATTGGTGCATTCCATCAAAACTTTTGGCCCTTTTTTTTTTCCGAATAGATGAATATATTGACCACAAAAGGATTACAACAGGCCAAAACCATCTCAATCTTGAGTCTTGACTAGCAAAAAAAAAACCAATCGAGAAGACTAGCAAGAGATGGGGATTGCCCAAAGCTATTACAAATACAGGTCCAACGGCAGCATTATGTGCACAAAAATCATTAGATCTAAAACAGTGAGAAAATCCCATGCAACAAAATGAGGGAGATAGCTAGAATCATCTATCTATCGCAGCTAGAAGAGTCTTCCTCTACAATAACAAAATGTGTTTTTCTTTTGGCATTCTACTTTATATTTTACCAATCACAGCTCATTATTTAGTGTGCATTTGAATACCGCTTATTTTGCCGAAAACTGAAAACTTATTACTGAAAATACTGTAATGAAATATTTTTTTATTGCTCAAATTTACTGTTCACCCGCAATTTGCACTTGGTTGGTCCATAAACAGTGCCATGGACCAGCCAAAAACACAGCTTACCAAAACGTAAACGTAAACGTGGCTTACCCAAACGGAGCTGTATTCTTTTTATTTTTCTTATATAAAATATCCAAAGTTTAAAATAGAACTAAAATCCAGAAACTACCATTGAAGAATTAGAACGGAAAGAAAAAATTCTTTAAGCCATAATTAATGAATGAAATATTTAAGGTTCAAACCATGGTTTAAAAGAAAGCTGGTGATAGTAACTATAGCAAAAAAATAATTAAGCCAAATTTTTGACACTGTTTGACAAATTTTTTGTAAGTCATTGCACGTTCAAGCAATGGCTTTTTCATCAAATTGTAATACAAATTGAAGTCATACAAGAGTAAATTATGCAATGGTGTAGTTCTTAATCAATTCAAGATTTTATAAAATTATTTTAATCTACCTCACAAATAGGTAGGTCCCTGTATATAGCATGGGTTAGCGACTAGTAATCAAATAAATAAATATCAATCATTGTGAAAAATATTGAAGTTGGATAAATCATTTTAGCTGGACTTGTTTTATATCATTGATAAATTTTAAGACCTTGGTCCAAACTTGTTGGTTTCCAGAGGTTTAAGATTTCTATCCATGATAAAACAATAAATTGTATTAGAACCCTGCTCTCGTCTGTTTCTTATAAGAATTGATAGATATGATTGAGTGATTTTTATCCAACCTTAGCTGCTAGTGTTGTGTTTGTACAAAATAATCTATTTTTGCTATAATTTTCATTTAGATTGATGAAATTTTTATTCATCAAAATACTTTCTCGTGACTCTAGAAATAAATATAAAACAAAAAATGTTCTTGCATCCCCCAGGTTGTCTGCTCCGATAAGATTCTATGCTCAAGGTAACCTTGTATGAAGTTTTGGCTGATTTCTTGACAATGTTTACTAATTAGTTCAACTAGTAAAGTCTATCGTCATTAAATAAGACACTAATTTCGCCAATACCAAAAACTGATTTTTGTGTCTTAACCTAATTAATAATAAGAAAAATGCTATATACATAACATTTTTATAACACTTTCACAATAAATCCTAATTAATAGGTTGTTATTGGTTGTTATAGGTGGACCAAAAAGTAATTTAAGTTGTGGATTCAAATTAGAACCAATAACAACTTAAGATCTATGATTTGTTGTAAAAATATTGTGGAAGTAGCACTTCTTTAATAATAAAGAGTAACAATCATGGAGCTGACAATGGGGTGTTCACCAAATCGTAAAAACCGCACAACCGCAAAAACCGCACCAAAACCGCCCACAAAATAGCATAACCGCACCGCAGCACAAGTAATAGTGCACCGCACCGCACCACACCGCATGGTGCAGTGCGGTTTGTGGTTTTATAATAAGAAAACCGCACAAACCGCACCGCACCACACCATCTCTATATATTAATATATTTAATTATTTTTAATATTAAATATATTATTAATAGTTTAATAACCCTAGTTTTCAAAAAAAAAAAAAAATAGTTTAATAACCCTAGCAAGTGTTGATTAGGAAAGCCAACTCAAAATAAAGAAAAACTATCTCAATAGTTTAAACCTTGGATCAAAACAAAGGTAAAAATAAGTTTTGGGCTAGGTAGAAAAAGCCCAAAATTTGAAAAATATACCAGCTTCAATGAGGTGCGGTGCATATATGACCGCAAAAATGAGGTGCAGTGTGGTTATGATTTTGGCTAAACTTTAAACCGCACCGCACCACACATGTGACCGCAAAAATAAGGTGCAGTGCCGCAAAGTACGGTGCTAAAAATAGCCCAAAACTACACCGCATCGCAAACACCCCTAGCTGACATTATATGTTGGAATTATATAGTGTGTATATATATATATATATATATATATATAAATTAAATAAAAGAACAAAAATTGATGAAGTCCAAAACAGGAGCAGTTATATAGTATGCCGGGTACATAATATAATTTTCGCCAAAACACACTATAATACCACATATAAACATACACGACAATATGTATCTGTGTTTACTATAATTAGATGCAGTGAGGATGAGTTGTGGGGAAATTTTCATAATGTCTTCAATGGGCCTATCAATTAGAAAGTAGGCCCTTGAAGCCATATTGAAAATTTTGAGAGATAGCATGGCTCAAATTCTTCATTTCTGAAGTTTGTTGCAAAGTTTACAAGTAAAATTGGTGGGTTTACTAGTTTATTATTATTCGAAAAACTATAAATTTATAATAATAAAAAAATATTTATCGATGAATAAGGATTTTTTTTCTTTTTTTTCTTTTTTTCCAGTCAGTAATTCAGTATAGAAGAAAAATAAATTTGGGTAATGGGCCTATTCACCGGCATTAGGTCTCTATAGCCATGGTGAAAAATTGAACCCAAACTAGGCCCTTTGCCTTTCCAGTTAGGACAACAACATATATAAGCCCTAACGGCTAAAGCCCAAGTCCATCAATGTACAATTGAATCAAAACTAGGTCCTTGCCTTTTCATTTAGAACAGCAACATGTGTAAGCTCTAAAGCCCAAAGCAATTAATTAAAAGCTGTGCCAAAACTAGGCCCTTTCCTTTTCATTTGGGACAGCACTGTGTATAAGCCCAAAACTTTAAACCTCTCTCTCTCTCTCTCTCCATTTGACAAAGAAATGAGCAGGTTCTTTGAATTATAATTGAACCAAAAAAAAAAAAAAAAATCATGATTGAACAGCTTGAAGTATACCATGAAAAGATGTATTGAAAATTTTAATAGAGGACATGCCTTTTCATTGTACCCTTCAGCTGCCTTAATTTATGACATCTTATAATACAAGTTATTATATTCTTAAACAATAAAGTAATGATTGTAAGGAAGAGAATAAAATAAAACATAAAGACACTTGCCAAATAGTACCAAATAGCAAATGGTTTCCGATGGGTCTAAAAGGATAAAAAGGGAGACATAGTTTGCATATAAATGTGTAGTATATATGAATCCCAAATGCGTGCCTTTAAGATGTTTTCAATAATTGATGCTTCAAAAGTAGACATTGTTTGTTTGAATTCAATAGGTTATGGAGAGCAATGTGTTTCATTTTGTCTTTTTAATGGAAAAACAGCGTCTTTCATTTCTAAATAATTATTTGTTATCTAACTAATCAGACAAAATGTGTTTCATTTCTAGAGGGTTGGGGCATATTGATTAAGATTCATTTTATATCATGGAAAATACATGTCACAAGGGTTAGTTAGAAAATCACTGTTCCAAAATCGGCTACTCTTTACTTTAATTTTTGTTTTTGGGGCCCCATTTTTGGGCTGAATGGTTGAATAATAATTTGGTCTTTTGCTTTGCCTTCCCACCATTCTCTCTATATTACTTCTTTCTTTTAATTTAATAACAATCTTCCTCCTCACTGATTAGCACACAAACCAATCATAGGACTCATTAGGTTGCAATCTGGCTCTATGCCAATTCCGTGTTCAACATTGTAAATTGTAAATTGTAAATTGTAAATAAATACTGTGGGTCCAAGGCAACGCAAATTATTGAAATTTATTATTATTATTATTTTGAATATCAACTTAAAAGAAATTATGATAAAATACAGTCAATGGACTCAATACCCTTGAGATTTAGGTTAATATTAACCAAGTTTAAGACATTTCAATTCCTCAAAAAAAAAAAAAAAAAAAAAAAAAAGTTTAAGACATTTCAAAACTGACAAATTTGGTTATTAAACCCAATTTGATTCCTAAACCATTACTCATTTTTCTCCTCTTTATCATCGTGATTAGGAACCAAGTTAATCAGTTTTGATTCTTCTTCCCAAAAAAAAAAAAAAAGAGTTAGTAAATTTTGACATATCTTGGATCTAACTAGTATTAACCTAAACCTCAAGTGTACTGTATTTTACTCAATAAATAATGATGCAAAATTCTCTTGCTTTTTTTTTCCCTTTTCCATGACAAAACAAAGTAGTAATTAATTACCAGCTGCCACATTTCATGAATTGCCTTATAAGTGTTCATAATCTTAAATTCGATCCCAATTACTCAAACATATATTATTGGTCTTGATAGATTGTACAATAATCAAATGCACCATTTACATGATGTTAGCTGGATTCGAGTCAGATAGTTTCATTGAATATAAGTACAAGCAGGATGACCACATCTTAATCTGACATTTGGATTTGGGTGGCAACTGGCCGGACAGAGTTTTTTCTTCCCCATCTTTGGGAATATCTATAATGGAATATGGTACTATACATACATTTCTTTATATAGTTTTATAAAAAAGATAATCTGATAGTTACAATTGGAGCAGATTTGAACCTTAAAAATATCTTAATGAAAAACATCAAGATGTGTCATTCAGCTGAATCATAAAACACTTGGTATATAGTTATTTACTTGATCGGTTTGGAAGACCATTTATTTATGAAAATGATTAATCTCCCTTTTAAATTTTTTAGCGCAATTTTTTTTGTATTAAAAAAAAAAAAAAAAATCTCAAATGTAATATTTCTCACATTCTAACTAGTAGAATTATTGAATTGGGGCCTTATGCAGGTTACATATGGAATCCTGGGTACATAAATGCGTAACATTTGAGGAAAACTACAAGTAAAGAAATGGGTTTTCTTCATCATATAATCAAAATCTAATTCCCCTCAAGAAATTGATTCGAGTCCATCAAGGGGTATATCCTAAACTAACCCAATATAAAATGTGGTATAACAAATGTGTTTAGCGTACACCTCAAGTCATTGATCTATTTTGTTTAAGATTATAAAATAATCTAAATCCAGCTTAGGACCTTAGGTGATGCAAGGTTTTGATGTCAGCTTGTTGGAATTTCCCAAGTCTTACGTCTTGCCAATTGGCAATTCCTTGATCTGATATATTTGTTTACGTCAGGCTTTGACGTGTTAATTATCTTTTTTATGCTTCACATTGATACTAAGAACAATGTTTTAACAAGTTCATAAAAAAAAAAGAACAATGTTTTAACGCACAGATAGTGCCTCCAAGAGTCCAAGTTAATAAAATAACTTTCTAAAAAAAAAAAAAAAAAGCTAATAAAAAAAAAGCTTTCTCAAATAAAAAAAAATAAATAAATAAAGGGAGTAGTTCGCTTAGCTCAACTGGTAAAGTCTTAAATGCTTAAATAAAAGATCTAGAGTTTACTCCCCGCCTACACCAAAAACCGATTATATTTTGGTATGCTTTATAAACTGAAACTCTCTAAAAATAAATAAATAAATAAAAGGAGTATGTAATGATATTGTGTTGTTCGCATTTATCATGCCAATATATATTTCTCAAGATTATGATCAAGAAAAGAGAAGCATACTTTTCTTATCAATTTAACATTCTGCCCAAAAAAAAGGGGCAATCAAAGTTGAAGGAATTTTTTTTTTTTTTAATCTATAAATTTGGAGGAGGTTGAAAAAAAAAAAAAAAACCTTTGAGCAAAAGGTTTTTTTTTTTTTTTTTTTTCATATTTTATAAATTGATTTGTGTATTTAGATTCAAACTCCTCATGGTTGGGAACTAGTTATGATTGAACTAGTCTTTCAAAAAAAAAAAAAGTTTTTTTTTTTTTTTTGTTTTTCCATATTTTATAAATTGATTTGTGTATTCAAATTCAAACTCCTCATGGTTGGGAACTAGTTATGATTGGACTAGTCTACGTGGATTTTTTTATTTTTTTTATTTTTTAAGAAAGGTCTACATGGAATTTGTTTGACACTTCTTAAATCTCTAAAATATTCAAAGTGTCACTTTTTCTATCCCCATGATTCTTCCTGTGTTCCAACGAAATTAACTCTTTTATAGAAAAAGAATTATCAGGCGTAGAATTTTGGTTCTGAAATTATTATTACCAATGACTCGACCATGCAACATTTTAATGGGGTTTTCACTTTTCAACCTATCGCAATCCTATCAGAACAAGTTTGAGCTTTACTAAAAGGGTATAAAATGAATTTAGACTCAAATTTCGTTTTCTATCAGTTGATAATGTCAAAACTCTTATATCTAATAATTTATTATAATTTTTCTGAATAAACTGAAAAATCAAAGAGCAACCTTAAGCATAATTATAATAAGATGCTTACAAAATCCACAATTAAAAATAAAAAAGTAAGTTTTTTTTCCTCTTAAATTTTAATTTTTTTTTTTAATACAAGATAGAAATTTTAGTCTAACCTAATTTAAGTGTATATGTGTGATTTCTCAACAAAAAAAAAAAATATATATATATATATATGTATGTATGTATGTATGTATGTTAAACTCTCTCCGGAAGACATAAATTTGAGTTTTAGATTTGGAAAATATTAATATCACATACTATTTTACTACTGATGTGGTGAGTGGTTTGACATGAATTTGAGTTTTTGGTTTGGAAAATATTAAGGTCACAAACTATTATACTAACTATTGATGTGGAGAGTGGTTATTAGTAAGTAAACTATTCGAAAAAGCTGGTTCTAATTAGTTCAACTGGTAAAATCTCTGATAGTTGAATAAGGGATCTAGGGTTTAATTCCCATCTACACCAAAAAAGCTATCATCAGGAGTGGATGCTATAAGTTAAAACTTTCTCAAAAAAAGAGGAAAGTTATTTCTATTATTTAATCCTATTAAACATGATCTTTACTACTATATATATATATATATATATATATAAAGAGAGAGAGAGAGAGAGAGAGAGAGAGAACGCCAAAACAGTTTTTTTTTTCTTTTCTTTAGAGAGAGTTTCAACTTATAGCATCTGCTCCTAATGATAGCTCTTTATCATCAGACCAAGACACCAATCAGTTTTTGGTGTAGGCGATGATTGAACCTCAGATCTCTTATACAACCATCAGAGACTTTACCAGTTGAGCTAACTGGAACCCACGACCGCCAAAGCAGATAGTGCTTTATCTTTTGAGAAAAAAATATATATATATATATCCCCACTAAACTTTATTATGGGTTCAAAAAAATGTACTGTTTGAGAGATTCTTATACTATAAATGGTGTATTTGTTAAGATATATAGCTTGGTGGCTAGGCTTGTTGTATCCTAGAGTCGACACGCAAAAATATTTAGTCTACTACACTAGAAAAAATTGTGGACAACATGTATCAAATCAAGAAAACGACCTAGTCCACGCCTCAACTCCACCACCTCAAACTTATGAAATCGATGGTAATATATTTCTCTTGTCATGAGATATTACGAGGCACAACAACAAGGTATTATCTCCAAATTCTTTCTCTAATTTATAATGAAGTATCATTATCTATATTTTTATTTTATAAATTATGAATTGTAATTTATTTATTAATTTATATTCTTAATAACAACATAATTTGTATAAGGACGCAATTTGAATTCCTAACCCAAGTGATGGATGAACTTAAACCCAACAAGCTCAATACAATGAATTTGTAGAGAGTGGGTTGGAAAAATGGGCTTTAATGAGTTGGCAACAAGTAAAATGGATTCAGATGACAAAAGAAGAAAAATAGACCGGTTTAAACTAAAAGAAATCGTCTTCGGCACATTCTGAGGAGATCGATTCTTATATATTTCTCTCAAGTTTGATTACAAATTCAGTTCTTGATGGCTACAGTGTTTTTCTCTTAGTTTCTTGATCCTTCACTCTTAGAGTCTCTTTTCCATTTTATACTATCGTTCCCTTTCATCTCCACCTTCCACGTGCAGATTAGATTGTAGGTATTGATCCTTGTCCCATCAGCACATTCCCAAAGTCTTTAGGTAGTAGCTGTAAAGTTGAAAGTTACTGTTCAGGTATCACTTCCTCATCAATGCGGCCAGAGAGTTAGTTGTAGAGCATTTAATATGGTAGTAGCAGCTTTCCCTTTAGATATTTCATGACCTTTCTCTGTCCTGTTTCTTCTTGATGCTTATCCTCATTCATGGAATGATCCAGAATGTTACCCTTGATGGCAAATCACACCCTCTGACCTTGGCTTTGCTCAGCCGAGGAGGAATTCTTTCTCGGACCACCCTTCTGAATGACCTTAACCAGATTTCACCTCTTTACTTACTAACACGGATTCTTATGAAAGTGTTTACCAGTCCTCGGATTGTTTAATGTCCTCGGATTGGGCTCCTGGGCCTAACACCCCTACAATTTGTATTTTAAATTATAAAAATTTACAATCACCACCTCTATTGTACCCAAAAAAAAAAAAAAATGCAAACTGCACCTCATTATCCGTAGTCTAATTGATTGTTAAAATTAATGGTCGCATAACCAATGAAGGCTTCAGGATTTTTTTTCAAGGGGTTCATTAAAAAACTTTAAGTTGAACAAAATTTAGTAAAAGGAAAACTTAAATATATCGAGTTATTGACGAAAAAAAAATCACGCAAATATGTGAAATTTTATAATTTCCTTCTACAAGTTTTCATATTTTGAAATCTACATGATAATTAGGAGTTGTCATTATCTATTGTCAATAGAGGAAGGTGTAACAATTTTATTTTGCTAAGTTTGTATAACATTTTTATTTTTATGCAATTGTCATTATCTATTAGTCATTGTTTATATAAAAATATTTTAAACTAAATGACAAAACTCAACCCACATGCATTGAATTAATTATTGAGCCAAAGAGCTACACCCATTCATACATATATAATACGAGTTCGAATTTGGTAAGGATGAAATTTAAAACCCATATTTTACACCATCCAATAAAAGATTAACACATCAGCTTTTTACTTAAAACTCAATACATCCTATCACATATAATAACATTTTAATAAACTCATAGTTAAGTTGAATTTTTCAAATAGGTATTAGCATTGATTGTGTGTGGTTTGCTTATTCTTTAATATGCAATATGATGATTAGACATGTTGAGATTAGAGAGGTAAAATTTGGGTTTTACACCACATCCTTATAAAATTTAATCTCATATACATAATATACTATGTGTTAACTTAACCAATCAAATGTTTGAACAATCACTGGCTTTACTTTCTTTCTTTTTTAAATCACTAAATCTGTAACAAAATGTTATTATAACATAATAACAATACATACATGTAACAAACTCTCTATATTTACTAATTATTAAACTATATAAATTTATATTATATTTACATTATACATTGACACATTCATACAAATAACATTATACCAATAAATAAATAAATAATGCACACAATCAGTATCAGACACATACTCACACAAATAATATATAAATTTATAATAAAAAGAGAGCTCACAAACACTCACTTTTTACTCCTAGAGTTGGAGATACTGATAGTCATATCCTATCTACATCAAAAATTATTTACTTTTTCTTTACCTCTTTTACTCCCATGGGCTTTTTGTTAGATTCTTTAGGCTTTCTCGGCCCAATTACCATATCTTTATCTCTTATTACTTTTCGGGCTTATTGGCCTTTAACCTAATCCATTGAGTTTACTGGGCTTCCTCGGCCCATTTACTTTCTCTTTACCTCCTATTATTCACATAGGCTTACTACTTCATTCATTGGGCTTCCTCGACCCATTTACTCATTCTTTACCTCTTTTTATTCTTATGGGCCAGCATCAATTCTGCCATTCCAGCCTACTGGGCTCTTTTCCTTATTTCTTTACCATTTTCTCCTTCTCACCTTCCCTATTATTAGGCTTCTTCTGCTCTTGGGCCATTTGTAAAAAAAGTGGGTATCAATAGTATTCTAAAAAAAACTATTTATTAAATAACTATTTGTGGGTTCTAGTTAGTTTAACTAATAAATCTTTTTAATGTCGAATATGAAATCTTGGATTCTTATCCTATTTACACCAAAAATTGATTGGTATTTTAGCCTAATAATAAGAGCAATTATTATGAAATGGACAACATAAGCTAATTCTATTATATCTTTCAAAATAACCATTTATGTTCATAATTATACATAAATGATTAAGGGCTCGTTTGGTAATGTTGTTTTAGTAACGTTGTTTGTATTTTTTGAAAATATGTGCGGGTGAAAAAATGTGTAGAAATACGTGTAATGTTGTTTAAATACTGAAAACTGTTATTCAAAATACACTACCAAACATCCCCTAAGACTACAACAATTAAAGTAAATTGACAAAATTATTAAAGGTCTCATAATCTTTATAAAAAAAAAAATAAATAAAATTAAAGAAGTAGAATATATTAAATATATAATTATCATTTGGGTGATATTTACTGAAATCGAACCATACAATACATATCATGACATTATAATATGATCTCCCCAAATCCAATTCCAAGCCCACAAGGCCATAAAAGAATGATGATGAGAGATTAATGTCAAGTCCAAAATGCAAGCCCTGCGCCGCAAAGAACCTGATAACAGCTCTAGTCGGCGTGGAACACGTGGTGGTGGCGTTATGGCACACGACACTACCACGACTAAAACTGGGTGCGCTCTGATGTCACGATTGCGTCACGGCGCGCGAAAGTTCGCGTTTGATCTGCCGCGTGGTGGACATAGACAGCTCAGTTTGGGAAGCTGGTGACGTAAGGTGAAGGGAGAGTTATCTACGCCACGTGGCGGGACCTGGTCGTGAAATCACACCACACAGATGATGATGCATGAGTGAAATTAACGTTCCCCTTTTGCTGACGTGGTCTTTGCGCACCGTCCGCCCTAAGGCTTTTCTTTTTATTTTATTTGTCTTCATATACGAACTAAACAAACAAGGTATTATGCCATTTACAAGTTCTTCACATTTTATTATTAATTTTTTTTTAAAGAAAGAAAATTTGGATAGTAGATGAAAAATTAATACAATTATACAACCACTTGATATAAATAAAATAAATAATTTATTAAGAAAATAACAAGGGAAAGAAGAATAAATCAAGAAGATATTTGTAATATTCACTAATTATTAATTTGAGTATTGAATTGTGACATTTTTTAAAGTAACGGATAAACTTATTATTTGTTAATTCACGTCATGACATATGACACATTGATGTCACTCATCTTAAAAAATTCCCTTAAGATTAAGGAGTATACAAAAATTGGATGATGTGGCGTATATAACCTAGTTTTTTAATTTTAGTTTAGATTAATTGTATTTAAGTTTTCTTAAAATTTTCTATTTAAAAATAAAATAGTATAAGTATATGAAATTCAGAATTATAACTCTAAGTTTCAGCCAAAAAGAATTATAACTCTAAGTTTGCATCTCACCTACACCCAAAAAACTTATTAGTATTTTAGCTAATTGTTTGCCACCTAGTCATAAGTTTCAAATTCTATTATATTTATATAAAGCATTATGTCATCTATGACAGTTTAACTAGCTACTTATAAATTTAAGTCTCTAGTCATTCTCATTTAGTTTTAGATGGATTAATGACTATAAATTTCATCATCTCCTTCTCTTATATAGTTTAACATAAAAGAAAAAAAAAATTCTTTCAAATTAGGGTGATTGGATTTTGCTTATTTCATAAAGCTTATTTGCATAATATTTATTAAAAGATATGATTTTTGGTAACTTTTATGTTAAATGTATTATAAAAAATTAAAAGCTATTTTATGTCAAAAAACATAAAAGTTAGTGTTTTAAATTCTAAGCCTCCTAGGATATGTATTGATGAGACTCACTAGTGGTGTTTGTTACGAGAACAAAACACATACATCCACAACATAAATGCTTTGATAAAATTGATGAGAGAGAGAGAGAGAGAGAGAGAGAGAGAGAGAAATGTTTCTTTGTGTGTTATTTTCTATAACACCACACTTTAGTGAAAAATTTTATCAGTTGCACAAATGAACCGTCACTTTTTCTATAAGACAACCAAATGGTACAAAGTCAAGAAATTAATGTACAACTCTTTGGCCATGAGTTAGACTAGGACCAATATTAGGCATAATCTATTTAGGTTTAGTTTGGTCAATATTTTTGATAGTTAGGTTATTTGCCAAAGTTGAGACAAAAAGCCAAAAAAGCAAATCTTTTTAAAGCATATCCAAGGCACACTTAAGTCTATGGAGAATGGAATAAGACCAAATTTACACTGAAAGCAGGAATTGATTAGGCTAAATGGAAGTAATTAATTATGAAATAGAGTAGTGTTTATTACATACAAACTATTTTATATATGCCCCAAAAGATAACTAAAATTGTGAATTGAGAAATCGTAATTGTAAATTACCATTTCAGTTGTTTTATTAAGTGTGTAAAACAATTTGTGTGCAATAAGTTTAACCCTATAATAAAATATGGTAAATACTATAAATTTGGTTTTAATTACAATAAGAAGTACTTGGCCAAAGAACTTATAGCTGAATTAACACCTCTCCATGTACAAAGTACTTGGAGGTCTAAGGAGAGAAGGGTTCGAATTGCAAAATTAGCATAATGTTATAATTATTTCTAAAAAAAAGAAAAGAAAAGAAAAAAGTACTTATAAAAATTCAATGGAAGAGCGGTTAGAAGAAGAAAAAGGGCATTTAACACCGGCCATGCAACATGTGGATTGTATTTGAATGTATGTATGTGCAGGAAATTGTCAAGAAGGTGGTAGCACCTAAACGGCTATACCATGGTACAAAACGGTCGTACCCAATCAACACGGCAACAAGGGCAACCTAAATTTGAACACCGTATAAAAATAGTCTACTATTTCTGACGAAACGCTTCGTAGAGCTCACTTTCATGCTGACGTAGTATACAATTATTTTTTTAATAATAAATATATTTCCAACTTTCTATGGATTACCACTACCCCGTGTACGCTTTGGCCGATAATAACGTGGAATTTTTTCCATGGGTATTGGGTAACACAACGTGGTTTTGTTTATTTGGTAGACGTCACCACAAGTTGAAATCACATCACACCCATGCTTTGCTTACATCTAATCTAGATCAATGATATTCTATCTAAAAATTGATACACGGCCTTTAGACAATTTTTATAGTGACCACCAACAAGGAATAATAAAAAAAGTTAATAATATCAGTCTTATACACTTTGTTATAATTATCTTACGTGATATATTGTAATTGATTATTTATCACTATTACATGAGTTTACTATTTTTTCTTTACTAATTACAGTCTGTCACATAAAACAATTATAATAAAATGTGTCTGAAAGTGTGTGGTACTAACATTTAAAAATAAAAAATAAAAAAGAATTCAGACTCTCTAGGTAGGTACCTCAATCAAACACATTAGAACAAAGAGTGACACAAAGTAAACGTCAGACACAACCAAATGACGTATTACAACGCGTAATCAAAAGCCCAAGTGCCCAACTGCCGTTGACGTATGACCCTTTCAAGTTTCCAAGTCTCCCCCAACTATTTATACTCTCTCCTTGCCACACCAATTAGGCAAAATAAACCCCACACACCCACACACACACACTCTCTCTCTCTCTGTTTTTCTCTCTACAAAAAATCTCTCACACCATGCAAGAAGCAATACCTTACAAGTCATGGCAACCACTTCACACCAGAACCCACTTCATCAACAATAATACCAATATACCTCAGCTTGTTTCATCCAAAGCCTTAAAAGCTGAGGAATCAGAAAATATTATGTTAAACATGGTGGCAGAGAATGCAGTGATAGTAATTGCTAGGCGTGGGTGCTGCATGAGCCATGTAGTGAAGCGCTTACTTTTAGGCCTCGGTGTAAACCCTGCAGTTTATGAGGTTGATGAGAAAGATGAGGTTGGGGTTGTTAAGGAATTGGAGATGATAAGCAATGGAAAAGATGGGAAGGTTCAATTTCCGGCAGTGTTTATTGGGGGCAGGTTGTTTGGTGGATTGGATCGAGTTATGGCTACACATATTTCTGGGGAGTTGGTTCCTATATTAAAAGAAGCTGGGGCCTTGTGGCTTTGACTAATGCAATTTTGTAACCTTTTTTTTTTTTTAATTTAATTTAATTTTATCTTTTCAACAAGTTTTTATTTTTATTTTTATTTACAACTTTAGAATTTGTATTAAAAGAAATGCAGATTTTTTTTCTTGTTTTGTTTAGAGGATAAAAGTAATAAAACAACGGTTGATTAATGGCCCATTTGGTAATGTTATTTTAGTAACGTTGTTTAAGTGTTATGAAAATGTGTGGGTGAAAAAGTATTGTGAAAATATGTATTGTGTTGTTTAAACAACAAAAACTAATGTTCAAACAACATTAACAAACAAGCCCTAATTTCTTGCATCTTCTTCTTATTTTCATTGGTATCTTTTCCCCCTTTTGGTTCTCTATTTCTTGGAAGACCTTTACTTCTTTGTAAGTTTAAAGTTTTGGTAGTATTTGTAAAGTGCATAGCTGTTTCCAGTTGTGTCCAATGAAATTTCATTTTGTTGGTTTGGTCAAAAAGACACATCCTTGCATCACATGGAGGTAACTTATTATATCCACCTAACTTTCTTCTTTTAAAATTATCCTGGAGGGTAATATTATATCTCACTTCTGGGCCCTTTTAGCAATGATAGGGGGAACCACAGCTGTAGCCTTCATTTAAATGGCCTAATTTTAAAGTACTGTTAATCAATATCCCATTTTTCATCAAAAGAAAGTTAGTCAATATCCCCATTTAATGGGACATGTGAATTGGTTTGGGTTTCAAATTCTACACGGGCATGTCTTTATTGGTAGCAAGTAACAATCATCATTATTGCTTACAATTTCCAATTCCTCTTCTATCGTTTAGAAATTATAGCCCCACAAGAAAGATGATGGATTTTTGTTTGTTGATATGATTTGGTTGGGTGGGAGTGATTCGAGTGCTTGAAATTTTTTCTAAACGCAACCTATTCGCTAATTTTAAGATATAGATATTAATGTATTGACACACTACCTCTAAGATATTTTTTAATTGAATTACGATTTCAGTTTAAAAATCTGTTACACGCACCTTTGTGGGCGTGTGCACTAGTCATTTCCCCACTATATTTGGGATACACGGTCTCTGCTCCAGAGTTTGGAACTTGGTAACTATTTCACTTCAATGGATCTTTTATCTTACTCATGAAGTGCACAGGGTTTGAAAACATACCATCTGTATCAACAATGCCTTAGCTTTGATCAAGATAATCTGCTGTATTGGTTGGACAATTCTGTTGATTTTTAACAAGGCTGCTTAATAGTATCCAGGGAAAAAAAAAAGCTTAATATGTTCTGGGAATAATAAATTTTAGACTAGCTTTCAAGTTTATAAACAGAGAAAAATATGTATTACACAATATAGTGTTTTTCCTAGGATATCTGGTTTAAATTTTCATCACCAGGACCCTCAAACAAGTGCAACCAAATTGTGCAGGCATACACTGGTTGTTTCCCATCCTATTGAATAAGAAAATGCTAAGTCCACTACTTTTGCCACAATTTTTGCCACAACTTGCCACATAAGCAAATTGTGGCAAATATTGTTGTCCTAGCATTACTCTATTGAATAAGCATTTTTAGAATATCATTTCGCACAAATGAACTTTCTCAAGTTGTTTCTTTTTCAGAACCATAGACCCTAGAAGAGTTTTACTTGGAAGGTAAGGGCAGAGTTAACCTTGAACACAAAATTAGCACAAGAGCTTAGGTTAGATGGGTAAGAATTTTTTAAAATGACATCAAATTGTATCTAACCATGAATCAAATTCACGTCACACTTGGGACTTGGTTCTAGAGTGAGAGGAAGAAGATTGAACAATGAGGGACAGCCTTTTCTTTGAGTGACCGCGATAAACCATTTTGGTTCATCACATTGGAAGTTTCCTCAAGTAAGTCATCAAGTGCATCATCAAGATTAGCAATACCTGGCGGAGTTTTAAATGAATCTGACCCAATCCTTGAAAGTGATGGAGCCACATTAACTTCTTTTTGTGTAACAAGAAGATTGAACATGAGGGACAGCCTTTTCTTAGAGTGACCGTGATAAACCATTTTGGTTCATCACGTTGGAAGTTTCCTAAGTAAGCATCAAGTGCATCATCGAGATTAACATACCTGACGAAGTCTTAGATGAATCCATCATTGAAAGTGATGGAGACACATAAACTTCTTTTTGTGTAACGGGAAAGGAGTAATTGGACCTGAAATCAGAGGAATTAAGAGTCTTCTTGGCCTCTCCAAAAGAGTCTAGCGGCATATCTAATTACTCCTCTGCATCTGCTGCCTCAAAAAAATCAGACTTCACACTGAATTCTTCTGTTGACTGTGATGCTTCATTTTGACTTGATTTGCCAATGTGTCTCAAATCAACATCAATGTAATTCACTGAAATCGACTCATGGCTAAACATGGTTTGATTTGTGCTACTGCCAGAGGATTCAGATGATGTAATCTCCGAATTTCAATCTTCAATCTTAAACTTCTCAGAAAATTTTTCAGATATTGTTGTGGCTGCTTCACTATTACATGTTGGCATCTTATCAGATTCTTGTCATCTGCTTGTCTTTACTCCCTCTGTGCACTGATATATAAACCGTGTGAGATGTAACATACAGCACTGACTTCTATAGAATAAAATTAAGGGAATCTCAGATATTATGAAGATATCAAAGAAATGCCAATGCAAAGTTCATATATGCCGCTTTTCATGGGCAAACCACAAATTGAACATAGTTGACTTGCAAACATCAGTTTGAAGATTTGTACTAAACAATGGTATTAAATGTTAAATTGGCTTCAGGTTTATTTCCACTGAAACGTTTAAGGAATGGTATACTTGCTAATATATATGTCATATTGTCTTTGGACAGCCGATTCTAAATCCTATTGCCAGCAAAGTCCATCTTAAGTACTCCTAAAGGCAGCCTAAACAATAGTTGAAACAAACAAGATTCTCTCCATTCCAATAATTATCATTTTGTCCTTCTAACACTCCTCTGAAGATTTCTCAGCTAAAAATAAAGCCTTAAAAGAATGCTATTGTCATTTTGGAATTTGAGAAAGGAATTATAATAAATGATACAAAATTTCTTATTAAAAAAAAGTATCATTCCTGATTTTTGTATATTTTGCCCAAAAATTCCTTAACTGCAGTATCTTTGCTAATTCGACCGGCAGGAATGGCCAAGGCTACCTATATATATGTTGAATTAAAGCAGTAGATGGAGCCACACAATGGACAATTTCATTTCAGCTAAAGGAGTTCATTTAGAAACTTCAGTACTGGTGGAATACGCAATTTCAAGATATACGGGAATGATTCTTTTATAAGTATTTTTTTTTTTTTTTTTTTACAATATATAAATTCTACTTTAACTTAATCTAAGTGTATATATATGTGAAGTTCATTCCTGAAAATTTGAACTCGGTCCTTACCCCCTATACCTCACAAGCATTTATACTTGTGGAGTAGTTACCGCACTAATAGTGTGTGGTAATTTTTATAAGTAGTTTCAAAAGGAAAGACGTGATAAACATCATGAACAGGTGATACAAAGAACTCTTCACCCTCATATAACTGTATAACGCCTGGCTTGAAAAACAAAATACTCTCTGACACCCACTTTCAAATCCATAGGCCCTAAGATGCCATTGGATCATGTGGTTGTTGAAAATTCTCCATAGATTCTTGTAGGGTCAATTTTTGTAGCCCAAGCCTAAGAAGGTATGGATTTTGAGCCCACTGAACCCAAGACAATAAATTTGTAGAGAGTGGGTTAAAGAGCTAGGCTAGCAATGAATTAACAGTATAAGATTGCAGTGTTTATGGATAAATTTGTATTCAAACGTGCTCGGACAGATGCAAACGTAACGTCCGAAGAGGAGTTTGTATTTCATAAACTTGGGTTACAATTCTTGGAGTTACAGTAATGGAATTCTTTCCTTTTTTACTTCTGATTTTTCGATCCCCCTCTATCAGAGGCATCCTCCTCTTATATAGTACTCCTTTCCTACATCTTCACCGTCCACTTGTTCATCATCTAGACGCCCACTTGAGTGCATGTCCCATCATGCACCACCTTTAGCCTTGTGTGAGTGGCGGTAGCTGAGAGTGCACTGTTCAGGTGTCTTCTCCACATTAATGCGGCTAGGGAAGTAGGTGCAGTGCATTTAATGCGGTGGTTGAAGTCTGTCTTCTAGATATTTCTCTGTTCCTGCTATCCTCATGCGTGCCTAAGGTTCATTTCCATCATTACATTTGTCAGGGGGATCACTTGAGCTTCCCAGACACCTGTCGGACCAAGCTTCTTCGGATCCGAGGATATTGGACTCCTCGGACAATTGAACATCTCCTCGGATCATGCACGTGCTCCTCTCCAGACATGCTCCTTTCACATGGGCCTCTAATTGAGTGTTTTTCACTTCTTCAGGCAAACAGTGATCCTCAAATAGGGTTTTGGGCCCAATACGTTAGGTTGGGCTTTTCACCCCTCACAATTCTTATTCACTATAAAAATTATTAGTTAGAAATCTTATCTACTCTGTAAAATGTTATTAAAAATCAGGATCCTACCAAAGATTGGTGGTAGGATTTTTAAGACTAGATTGTTTGATTTTACAAACTAGAATGATAACAATTAATATTGCAGATGCATGATAAAAAAATTCATTATCATTTTAAGGATATAAGGTTAAATGTCTATAAAATGATTAAAACTAGTACTTTTTGCACATAACATAATGTTTTAGTTATAAATTTTGGGAATGCCACTTACAGATTGGGGCTCCTACTCTTCTCACCAATATTCTTGAAGATATTTATTCTACCTCTTCCCACCAAATTTTCACCGACACCAAATTTAAAATATTCAAATGATCCTCATACTTCAAATCCTAAATCTATATATAGACTCAAACGAAAAACAGTTCAGAACTAGTAATTTTGGGATGAGTAAAATGTTTTAAAATATTCAGATTTTTCTAGATCTTGTTTGTTCGTTGAGATCCAGATTATTTTAGCTTTACAAGATTGTAAAATCGTAAGATTTTAGTATCTAGATTAGGGTTTTAGTAACCATGTGACGTAGGACAAATTGGAGAATTTTTTCTTTGTGGTGGGTTTAGGTTTAGGATGATTTGTGGATTTTGAGGTTGGAATCATTTTAGAAGGGGAGTCAAGGTTCAAGAGAGAAAATGTTGGATTTATGGTTAAAAGAAAAGAAATAAATAGAAATAAAGTTTTTTTTTTTTTTTTTAAAACATGTGAACAATATCATGAACAATACCGATGAATAGTAACCCGCAAACGGTAACCAAAAGAAAGAAAAGAAGAAGATAAAAAAGAAAGAAGAGAAAGGGAGGAGAAAGGAACCCAATGGCCAACATGCATCACTACTTAACACTCAATTTTATTAACCAACTCTTAACTTCTCCAAGTAAAACTAGGATTCCTACTTTGACTATTATATTTGAATTAAACCAATACTTATACATAAAGATCCATAAACTAAATAAGATTTACTTATTTTTAAATTAAAACACATGGTTCATAACTATGGCTCATACCAATGATTGTAGAATTATTAAAATACCATTGACTCTAGAATAACAAATTAAAATTTAAAAACCCTATCAACTACCCTGGACATTTTATGGATCTTTATGTATAAGCATTAGTTTTGAGAAAGAAGGATATGTAGAAAGCATTGGTTGCTCATCACCATAATTCAAGGCCGAGTAGAAAGCTTTTGAGAAAGAAGGATATCTAGAACCGAGCACAAGCAAGTCTTTTTTTTTTTTTTTTTTTGACCAACTAAAAGTGTGTACAATAACAAAGCCTATGAATTCTCAACAAATTAGCTAGGACTGGCCGCATAATTTTCGTCCATTCTAGTCCATCCAAAGACATACTCTCTATTACTTCCTTAATTGACATGTCATTTTTTACTATTTCTACTAATGTTATTTTTAGTAGTCTTCTACTTTTATCGCTCTCTTAACTTAAATCAACTCACTCTTTCTTATTGATGCATTAATCGCTATTTTCTAAACATGACCAAACTATCTCAAATGACTGTCCCTCATTTTTCTATCTATAGGGAGTCACTCCTATTTATAAGTGAATTCCTTATTTCAAATACTATTTTTTCATTTATTTCTAGTTTTCCATCTTAATATTCTTATTTTAAGTACACTCATTTTATGGATTTGTTGCTTCTTAAGTCTTAATAGCTCTTAATAGCTCAACATAAAGTACCATAGAGCATAGCTCGTCTTATAGTAGTCTTATAAAATTTTCCTTTAACTTAAAAAGTATTCTACTATCACACAATACTCTTGGTGCGCTTCTCCACTTCATCCACCCTACTTT
Source organism: Quercus aquifolioides (assembly GCA_019022515.1). NCBI lineage: Eukaryota > Viridiplantae > Streptophyta > Magnoliopsida > Fagales > Fagaceae > Quercus > Quercus aquifolioides. The sequence goes on from CM032329.1 coordinate 28,371,075, forward strand.
TATTTTATTATTTACATCCTCTTCAATCTCTCTATCTTTATGAATTAAGCATCCAAGATATTGAACGCTCTCGCTATTTAGTATCTCTTGACCGTTAAGTCTTACATAGTCCCTTCATCTCTGTTTTACTAAAGCCTTCAAATTCTAGAATGTTTTACCAAATTTCTAACTTAGTATTAACTCCACTTCTAGTTTCATCCACCACGATACAATGACCTTATATTTCTGACCCTTCGTGATTTGTAATGTTCACCAAAGTTCCTTATCCGCCTGTTTCATGATGAAACTTATAGCGGATAGAAGTAGAACAGAGGAAATTGATACACCCAATTGAATAGAATGAAAATTACTATATTAATTTGGGAATTAAGATGGATCAAGTGAACACAAAATAAGAGCTATCAGCATGGGAATCCGACCACGGACCAGGTGGTTGGCACCAATAGGTCTCATAAATTCAAATCATAATTAACATCAAGAGAGTGCTACTCCTAATCATTTTATACGTCGGCATCAGCTTTGAAACTATAAATTCAAGAAAGCCCAAATGGCCTGTAGACCACTCCTTTGGGTGAAGTAATGTCCAGGAGTACAATACCCTCGAGATGTACTGTTCCAACTACCAGGGAAGAAGGTTAACCTTCGAACATGAATTTTTCTTGCATTTTAATGTGTATTCTTCCGTTTTTCAATGCAACTTGTGCCATTTTATATTCTCGTTCGTGGTAAAGTAAAATATGTTAATCACAATAGATGCGTTCAACTTTATCAGAGTTTAGATGAAACTGAAGCTACCAAGATCAGTAGCAAGAGCAGAGCTGTTGATTATATAACAGAGCATAAACGACAGATCAACATAAATGAAGAAAAATGATAATACGACTTGTAGTTTAGTCTGTTTAGATGCCTCCTTAAGTGTTAACACGTGAATCAGTTAGTTAGTCCTGTAGCTGGCATGTGTGATAGGTTGTTAGTTCTGGTAGTTAGTTATTTTTGTGTTCACACCTGTACAAATCAGTATATATATGTAGTTTGTGTAATCTTTGATCAATTAATGAGAAATACAGATTTCAATCTTTGATTCTGTGATATGGTATCAGAGCGAATTCCCAAATTCCTGTAGGGTTTTGTATTCTTTTCATTTTTTTTTTCTTTCTTCTCAATTTTCCCGAGAAAATCTTTCTCTGTTTTTGTGAAAACTTCGTTCTTGGGAGATTCATTCTTCATTTGTCATCTATGGCTTTTGCTACGAATGCAAATGGTTCTACAGATGCTTCCACGTCTGAGAATTCATCTTCTTCTTCACAAGAATCCCCAATGGATAGCCCTCTGTTCTTGCATCACGCAAAGAATCCAAGTTTAGTTCTTGTTACACAGCCATTGATAGGTGGAGAAAATTATGCAGCTTGGGCTCGTGCAGTGAGAAAAGCTTTACTCACCAAGAATAAATTAGGGTTCATTGATGGGACTTTGACTCTTTCTTCACCATTGGTATCGACTCCTTCGAATGTGCAAGCCTGGATAAGATGTGACAACATGGTTGGCATATGGTTAACCAATTCAGTCTCATCAAAGCTCCAAGCAAGCATCATTTATGAAGATACTGCCTTAGAAATCTGGAATGACCTGAAGAATCGCTTTGCCCAGACAAATGGACCTAGAGTTTTCAATCTTCAAAAGGACATAGCAGAGCTTCATCAAGGTGAGATGTCTATCACGGATTTCTTTACCCAGTTGAAGGTGTTTTAGGATCAGTTGCAGAATCTTAGTCCCTTTCCTACTTGCACCTGTGGTAAATGCATTTGCAATATTAACAAGAGGCTCACTGATCTACAAGTAAGAGAATATGTCATGAAATTCCTAATGGGGTTGAATGACTCTTTCTCTCAAGTCAGATCTCAAGTCTTGCTTATGGATCCTATTCCATCTCTTAGTAAGGTTTACTCCTTGCTAATTCAAGAAGAGACACAAAGATCAGTGCCCAATGGATCTTTTGCTAAGGTTGATTCCACTGCTTTAGTTGCTAAGTTGTCAAATGAACATCTTGGTTCGTTTCTTGGTGGTGCTGTTGGCAAAGGGAAGGAGAGACCAACTTGCACACATTGTGGCAAGACTTGTCACACAGTGGACAAATGCTATAAAAAGCATGGTTTTCTACCAGGTTTTAAGTTCAAGAACAAGCATTTTATGGCTCATCAAGTATCTTCAGATATTACTCCTTCAGTTGCTTCACCACTGCATCAACAAACTGCCTTTACTCCTGAGCAGTATCAGCAGCTTTTTGCTATGTTTGGAGCTTCTACTTCATCACTTGAACCTTCTGCTCTAGTCAAAGATACTTCAATGGCTAATATAGCATCATCTTCTACATTTGCTAGTGCTCCAATGTCAGGTATTGACTTATCTCATAGTGTTTTCTCTACACAAGTAGTAAACAGAAGAACTTATGATAAATGGACTTGGGTATTGGATACTGGAGCTACTGACCACTTTGTTTGTTCAGTTGATCTATTAACTTCAATTACTGCTACTATACAGTCTTTGGTTCACTTGCCTAATGGGGAATCAGCTCAAGTCACTCATGTTGGAACTGTTGTTCTTTCTTCTTCACTCACTCTCACTAATGTCCTTTGTGTTCCCTCATTTAGTTTTCATCTTGGAAAACGATTGGGTTGGGCAAGGCTGTTGATGGGTTGTATTTGTTGCAGTGTGATAGTCTCCAGCATACTCTTCATTCTTCACTTGCTGATTATCTAAGCAATCACAAGTTCAATGCCTCATTTCTTCCTTTCTCTGCATCAACTTCTGCAGGTTCTGCATCTTCATTTCTTTGGCATGCCAGATTAGGACATCCATCAGACATGAAACTTAAAGCTTTAGGCCACACTATTCCTTCTTTACATTCTTTCTGTAATAAGGCTTGTCAGATTTGTCCTATGGCCAAGCTTAAAAGATTACCATTCCCTTTTAATATTAAAATCTGTGCTAGTGCTTTTGATTTAGTTCATATGGATGTTTGGGGTCCTTATTCTATTCCTACTTTAGATGGTTACAAATATTTCTTGACAATTGTGGACGATGCAACCCGAGCTACTTGGCTGTTTCTAATGAAATCCAAATGTGATGTTAGGCCTTTGTTTCAATCCTTTTACACTATGGTTGCCACACAATTTGGTCAAAACATTAAATCCATTAGAACTGACAATGCCAAAGAATTTGCCATGTCTGATTTTCTTAGTTCCCATGGCATCATTCATCAACATAGTTGTGTTTACACCCCACAACAAAATTCTGTTGTGGAGAGAAAACACCAACACTTACTTTCCATTGCCAGGGCATTACAAATTCAATCTCAAGTACCTTTGTCATTTTGGGGTGACTGTTATTGACTGCTGCCTACCTCATAAATAGACTTCCCTCTCATTTGTTGAATGATAAAACACCTTTTGAACTGTTATTCCATAAACCTTCTGAATATAATCACCTCAAAGTCTTTGGCTGCCTCTGTTTTGCCTTTACAATTGCTCAAACTAGAAACAAATTCTCACCAAGGTCAAAAAGATGTGTTTTCCTTGGCTACCCTTGTAATATCAAAGGTTATAAACTCTATGATCTTGATACTCATGCTACTTTTGTTTCAAGGGATGTTGTTTTCCATGAATCAGTTTTTCCTTATCTTCCATCTTCCACTAACTCTATTCCTTTCAATTCTTTACCTTTGCCATGCGTTCCTTCTGTTCCTTCTTTAAATGATGATCCACTTATACTCCAACCCAACACTCCTGTTCTTACTCTTCATTTCATTATCCAAGTTCATCATACTATTGATGATGACTTTCTTGATGAGGTACCAGAAGCACCTCTTGATCCCATTGCTGATCCTCTTCCTCTCAGAAGGTCCACTAGATCTGTTAAAAGACCTTCTTATTTACAGGAGTTCCACTGCAATCAAGTTACTTTTGTCCAACCTTTGTCTTCTTCCCAATTAGGTACTTCTCATCCCCTTTCATCTCATGTCTCATATCATCATCTTTCTCCCTCATATAAGACCTTTTGTTGTGCTATTTCCTCTCTTGTTGAACCTCAATTCTACTACCAAGCCGTGTCTGATCCCCAATGGCAAGCTATCATGGCTGTTGAAATAGCAGCTCTTGAAGCTAATAATACCTGGACTTTGACACCCTTGCCTGTTGGTAAGAAATCCATTGGCTGCAAGTGGGTTTACAAAATCAAGTATAAGGCTGATGGTTCTATTGAGAGATATAAAGCCAGGTTGGTGGCTAAGGGATTCACACAAAAGGAGGGCATTGATTACTTTGAAACTTTTTCTCCAGTAGCAAAAATGGTGTCTGTCAAGGTTCTTCTTGCTGTTGCTGCCATTAAGGGGTGGTTTCTCAGTCAATTAGATGTAAATAATTCTTTTCTTCATGGTGATTTGAATGAAAAGGTGTTTATGGCTCTTCCACAAGGGTTTCACAGCCAGGGGGAGGTTGTTTGCAAGCTCAATAAGTCCATCTATGGCCTCAAGCAAGCTTCTAGGCAATGGTTTGCCAAATTCTCAAGTACCTTGATTCAGCTTGGTTTTATTCAGTCCAAGGTTGACTACTCCTTGTTTACCAGAAGGAATGGTGACATTTTCATGATTCTTTTGGTTTATGTAGATGATGTTTTGATAGCTTGTAATGACAAAGCAGAAGTGGATAGGTTCAAAGTCATGCTGGATGATAAGTTCAAACTTAAAGACTTGGGTGATTTGAAATATTTCCTTGGTTTAGAGGTTGCAAGATCAGATAAAGGAATTGCTCTCTGCCAAAGGAAATACACCCTTGAGCTACTCAATGATGCAGGACTGCTTGGCTGTAAGTATGCTAAAACTCCTATGGAGCACAATTTAAGGCTAAGCAAGTTTGAAGGAGAGGAGCTTAAGGATCCCAGTCATTACAGAAGGCTTGTGGGCAGACTCTTGTACTCAACAATCACAAGACTTGACATTACATTTGCTGTCCATAAACTCAGTCAGTTTATGTCCAAGCCAAGGAGACCACATTTGGATGCAGCACATAGAGTGTTGCAATATTTGAAAGGTGAACCAGGAAAATGACTCATGTTTTCTTCTAACACAGACTTGCATTTAAAAGGATTTGCAGATGCAGATTGGGCTGCATGTCCTGACACTAGGAGATCAGTGACTGGCTATAGCATCTTCATTGGTGATTCTTTGGTGTCATGGAAGTCAAAGAAGCAATCCACAGTATCCAGATCCTCAGCTGAAGCTGAGTACAGATCCATGGCAGTGGCAACATGTGAGATAGTATGGATTTTATATTTTTTCAAAGATATTGGAGTGAATCATGAAAAGGAGGCCTTGTTGTTTTGTGATAGTCAAGTTGCATTGCACATCGGTTCCAATCCAGTCTTCCATGAGAGGACAAAACATATAGAAATTGATTGCCATGTGGTTAGAGATAAGGTGTTGGAGAAGGTGATTAAGCTGAATCATGTTAGATCAAACTGTCAATTGGCTGATCTACTCACTAAAGCTTTGAATTACAATCAATTTTCAACTCTTATTGGTAAGATGGGGATGCTTAATATTCATACACCTGCTGATCTTGAGGGGGAGTATCAGAGTTTAGATGAAACTGAAGCTACCAAGATCAGTAGCAAGAGCAGAGCTGTTGATTATATAACAGAGCATAAACGACAGATCAACATAAATGAAGAAAAATGATAATACGACTTGTAGTTTAGTCTGTTTAGATGCCTCCTTAAGTGTTAACACGTGAATCAGTTAGTTAGTCCTATAGCTGGCACGTGTGATAGGTTGTTAGTTCTGGTAGTTAGTTATTTTTGTGTTCACACCTGTACAAATCAGTATATATATGTAGTTTGTGTAATCTTTGATCAATTAATGAGAAATACAGATTTCAATCTTTGATTCTGTGATAAACTTCTAAATGCAGTCACCCGCTACAGCCATTATCGCATTCGGATACATGTATGATGAAGCTAACAATATAACTTGGTTGACCGCAATATAGCCTACAGTTTGTTGACAGATGCAGGCTAAACAAGACACAATGACAACTTTAGGAAGATGGAGGCTTTTTTTTTTAATTGAAAAGAGAAAAATACCTAGTGATGAACCACATTAGTTGTGGAACTTCTATATGCTTGCTGTGCATTGTAATCTAACGAAGAAAACAATTCACAAATATTCCACATCACCATGCATGGTACAAGATCTTGCAACTTCGTTACTTGTCTATCTTATAAGTGTTAGGGAAGCTGCAGAAAGAATTAGTAAAAAAAAAAAAAAATCAGTAGAAAATCTACTAACTGGGATTACATGGAAGAGGTTTCATAAAGCAGAAAGAGAAACAGAGTACGTTAAAAATAAATCATTCTGTATAAGAGTGAGATAAGCCCAATGGACAAGTCCTCAATAGTAAGCCCACCTCTTGCCTAAGATATCAGTGCTATGATTGTCTGTGAGAGACCACACCTCCCAGCCTAACCTTTTTTCAAACAAGGTTTGGCATAATTCATGTGAATGGGTGAATTCGTGTTATTGCCTCTCAAGAGAGGGTGAAGGTTCTACTAATATTATTATCCTTCTTAAGTCAAAAAATTTACAATAGAGTCGCTACTTATTTAATTGGAAAAATAAGAAAACCAAATGAATTGAAGAGTACATTGCTATTGATGAATTGAAATTAATTAAAATTACATTACTTTGGTTCTAGATACAGTCTAAAACAAAAGTACAAAACTTTGTTTCATAGTTAAAAAAAAAGAAAAAAAAAAGAAGATTACAAGGAAAAACATAATTTGCTAACCTCTGATCTAAGTTTGATGACTAAGTTATAGAATTCAGAAGGTTTTAGGCACCCAACCTACTTGGTGAAACTAGTCTTCTAGACTTTGGTGGCCAATGATCATATCATATCATTTAAGAGTTTATATCATCCAAACAAAACATGTGATTGAAATAAACAAGGGAATGATGAAACCCTATTCAAGGCATGCATAGATTTGATATTGAAATAATTGAAAGATATGGTGAATATGTGTGTGATGTGATAAACCATAATCTAAGAGCATGATAACATTTATTTGGAATTGAAAAACCCTAATCTAAGAGCCTGTGAGCATAATATTGAAATTAAAAAACACTAATCTAAAAGCATGTGAACATATTATTTGGAATTGAAAAACCCTAATCTAAGAGCATGTGACCATGTTATTTAGAACTGAAAAATCCTAATCTAAGAGCATGTGAACATGATATTGAAATTGAAAAACCCTAGTTCATTCAAAGCTAAGAACAACCTAGATTTAACATGCTAAAAAACAAGAACATGTAAAAACCTAGAAACTAAAGCATACTTGAATTTAAAAGCTAGGGCATAATTAAAAGGAAAGAGGTTAAGAAACCTTAACTGCATGCACCAGCACTCCTAAGCACTCCAAGCAAGAAAGCAGGAGGTCCAAACTATGCCCTCAAGTGAATTGAGACCAAGAGGTCCAAGACACTAAAGACACCTTCCTAATACTAACCCTAGAGAATAAGAACAGAGGGAGAGGGAAATCTTAGTTTGCTAGGAAGATCTAAGAATTTCTAGAGTTCCTAAGATACTCAGTGTGTTTTTGGATTGAAGGTGGAGTAGGGTATTTATACTAGATGTGGGGGGAGCTAGGGTTGATTTTCTAAGCAATGTGGAACTCAAAAAAATTAGGGTTTCTAAGTGAAAAACATAGGAATCAAATTCAAACTGAGTGGGAAGCAAGTTGAATTGAAAAGGAAGGAAACTTGGGAGGTTTTGACCAAGTGCTGATCTGCACTTGGTCCTAATCCTCCGAGATCTTTTCCTTTTCGGGTGTATCTGTTTCCATTTTCAATTGAGATTTAATTTCCTGTGAATTTCAACTCTATTTTCTAACTTTCTTGGTCCACAAGCGCAGCAAATTAATTCCAAATATGTCCAATTAATTAATTATTTATTTAATCAATTTTTACAAATTTTGCAAGGAATCAATAAATGCGTTGACCTTGGATTAAATTAGATGCATACAATCTCAACGTAAATCTTATCCTCAACCAATAGCATTATGACACGGCATAACTTCAATTTGGACTAAAATTATTCCAATTAAAATTAAGAGATCATAATCACATATGGTCAGGACTGGATTCATGCAAGTGCACTTTATCATTGAAACTTCTTTTCTTGATATCTTTTAATTCGGTGGTCTGATTAATGCATATGAACTTTCATTTTGATCGTTATAACCTCAAAATTTTATTTTGTGAAATGTATTTTGAGATCAAATGGTCGAAACTACAATATTGCCTTAGAGACATGAGATGGTGATGATATGTAATGCGATGCAAGTGTGGTTAAAACAATTGATCACAAAGCATCATCACAGGGCTCACATCCCAATAGGACTTCAAAACAAATAAACCCCCAACTATCTTAGTGACTAACAACTATCATAGTGGCTAACAACTCCTTTGAGGAGGTCTTAAGCCCTTCTCCTCCTAAAGTAATTATCACCAGCCCTACCATCCCTCATGATGAACTTAGCATAGTCCTTTTGAAACAGCTTCTCATCCTCCTGTCTTAATTTCATAGTCGGAACCACAATCTCCTTACAATTATTCTCTATCACTACCTCTTGCTCAAAATAGGTATGGTGCCAGCTCATACACACCTTGGTAAAAAATTCTATAGCTGTCAAGGCAAACATATCATGACCCGAAGATTGGGTACGATCTTTTACCAATAATGCGAAGACTAATATAAAGTATGAGATATACTCCACGTTAGTTTTCACCTTATTGATAAAAAATCTTACTAAATCATCAAGTCATGATATACTGGTCTTGACAGCTATGAAATTTTTTACCAAGGTGCGTATGAGTTAGCATCTTACGTATTTTGAGCAAGAGGTAGTGATAGAGAATATTTGTAAGGAGATTGTGGTTCCGACTATGAGATTAAGACAGGAGGATTAGAAGCTATTTCATAAGGACTATATATGCTAAGTTCAGCATGAGGGATGGTAGGAGTGATGATGATTACTCTAGGAGGAAAAGGGTTTGAGACCTCCTCAAAGGAGTTGTTAGCCCATGGGTAAGTCATGATACACTTACCCAAACAGGTAAGTATATGTTCGCATTTTACTTATTATTTTGAGTGAGAGGTAATGATAGAGAATATTTGCAAGGAGATTGTTGTTCTGACTGTGAGGTTGATGAAGGAGGATGAGGAACAATTTTAAAAGGGCTACGCTGAGTTTATTGTCGTGCCCGAATTTCGGCCACGTTTAACATTGTCCCCAAAATCATTGAGGATTTTTCAATGAATGGTGCTTATCTGGTGTAAAATGCAAAAAGTGTGTGACAAGTGTAAACACTAGGGTGAGATGTGTGCAAGTGAACTTCCTTAATTATATTCATTTTTATGAGCCGCAACCAACCATTGAAATTCTAAGGTGTGATTGGTTACTTAAGTCTAATTGATTTTATTTGCTAAATTAACTAAGAAAACCCTAAGAGCTCCTAAAAAAAAAGAATGTCTCTAACAAGAAGTCATGGATCCAAAAGCTCAGTTACATGTGGAGAAGATGTTAGGCATCACACAATGCTTATCCAAAATGTTAGTACATTGTTTCAAATTTAATCTTAAATTTCACAATTTAAACAACTAAAATATTTTGCAATTTATTTTAAAGAAGGGATGTTATGCATGTGTATGTGCAATAAAAGGAAGCAAGCATATCCTAGGATGGCATGTGGATGTATGTCATATATAATCTATCCTAATAATGACACGTGGATGCATGCAAAATATAATTTATCCTAAGATTACATGTGGACAATTTATTTTTAGAAAACAAAATTAAATGCATAGCTAAACGTGTGATTGCATGGCATATATTAGGAAAGAAAATTGCATAGGAAAATTAGTAAAACTTATTTCACTCCATAGCATAGCATAGGGTATCAAATGCAATTTTGCAATTCTTTTTCCCTAAGTATTTATCTCATGCAAAAGTACACAAATAAATAACAAGAACACAAAGGTTAAATTCCTATAAAGTGTGACAAAAAAATGTCACCTTTTTTAAGGTTTGGGGTAATTTCATAATTTTGAGAAAGGTTTATGTTGGTGGGTACACGGTTTGGGCTTAGGTTTAATCAAGCAAAGGTTTAATTTCCATATTGGGCTGCATCTTATATTTATAATTTGTGGGTTTCTGATTGTTGATGGTGTGGGCTGTGTTAAGGGGCTGGGTTTAATTTCCATGTTGAGCTAAAGCTAATGGGTTTTGGTTTTAAAAGTGAGTGGGCTTGAGTGAATTGAATTGGGCCAAAGCTTGTTTGTTTTGAAAGTGCATGGGCTGCTGGGCTTGGGTGGAGGTTAGTGTATTTTCGGATTGCACTTAAAGGTTGGAATTGGGCTTAAGTTGATGGGTGGCTTTACGGGTCATGTGGGTTGGACTGGGTCAACCCGGTCCAGCTATATCTTAATACAATTTCTCCCCACCAATCAGAGCTTAGGGGAATCTCTAATGCACCAATGAAATTACGACACCTCACACCCTATTATCCATCCCTTATTACATTATTTCATTTTTGGGTAAAATGCAAAACACACCCCTGAAGTTTGGGAGTGTTTGAATTTTACACCATGAAATTTCAGAAGTTGAATTGGATTTTACACCCTAAAGTTCTATTTTGTTTGAATCAGCAACCCCTCTATCTATTTTTTGCTTATGTGTCCGTTAGGTGACACATCAGTTTACTATGTATGCCAATTGTTCCAATAAAAATATGACACGTGTATAATACTATTCAAAGTAATTAACTAACTTAAAAAATCTTTTAAAATATAAAATATTTTTTTAAAATCTGTTAAATTATTATTTTTTTAATTCTTTTCTTTATACCATTTTTCGGATAAAGATTCGAACATTTGAAAACGCAAAAAAATCAAATCAAAGAATTAGACAAAACCAAAACAACATCAACAACAAAAGTTACAAAACCCCTGATTGTTCAATGTGATAAAATTCCATTATCAATCCAGCAAAAATTTTCCAAAGAATTTGAACCAAAAGTAGATTTGAAATCTAAATTAAATCATGAAATGGACCAAAAAATTTAAATTTCCCCAAACAAATCAAACCCAAAAAAATTTGAACCCAGAAAATTGAATCATCAAAGCAACCCAGTTGGAACCGGCAACTCAGCAAACAACATCAAACCCATTGTAGATTCAGATTCTCCAATGACTCTTCATCTTCCAAACTACCGTCATTGCTCAAAAACAAAAACTCCACGCTATTCTCCCTCAGAGTTTCATTGTGTTGTTTCTCCAATGACCGCACTGAGTAGCTAGAGGAGCCAGAGTGACTGGGTTTAAGATTCAAAGCCCAAATCGTCGTCCTCAGCCTACACTGTCCTCGTCCTCAGTCGCCAAAGTGTCCTCCATGCACCGTTGAGTTCTAAGAAAAATCTGGTTAAGAGATGGCTAAGAGAGAGATAGATTAATGAAGGTTCTAAGTCAAATAAAACCCAGATCTGTAAGTAAAGAAAAGAAAAGGTCATGGGTTTTGTTGGTATGGATTTGAGTAAGAGGCTGTGAGTTGATAAGGGGTTTTCTAATCTTGAGAGGTTGTGAGTGGGTATGGATTTGGATGAGATACTCGGGTTTTTGGGATTGATTATCAGCGCTGCTCTTTGTGATTTGTTTGATAAATTATGGGTTTTGTAACTTCTATTGTTGATGTTGTTTTGGTTTGGTGACTTTGTCTAATTCTTGATTCAATTCTTGATATGCTAATATGAGTTTCACCATTTGGATTTCTATTGTTCATTCAAAAAATGCTAAAAAAGAAAATAATAATAATAATTATTATTTCTATTATTTAACAGATTTTAAAGAATTTCTTTAATATATTTTTAAAGATTTTTTAAGTTAGTTAATTGCGTTGAATAGTATTACACGTGTCATATTTTTATTGAAACAATTGGCATATGTTAGGACATATGTGGATCATGTTAAGAATATATGTCATTTAGAATTGGCTATTCCTTTGACAAAATGCACTTTACTTGTAATTGACTAGATCTAGAATGTGTTTAATACTTCAAGGAACAAGAGTTCAAGTCCAAGTATTGAAGCCATGCAAATCGGTCCAAGAATCAAGTGAAGAAGTGTTGTTCTTTAAAGCTCAACAGATGCATCTATCGAGATTTAAAATGTGAAGCTCAACAGATAAGCTTGACAGCTTTATCTATCGAGAATTTCGAAATTCAGTTTTTCAGATATGTTTTTCATGCATATCCAAGTTATGTGTTTAGGTTTACTTTTCTCACAACCCTAGACATATATAAAGATTATTTTAAGGGTCGTCTCACTTGATGCAAAGGTTTTATGCAAGCATATTGTGACCAGAGACATATGCCCTAGTTCATCATTCTCTTGAAGAAGCTGCTGCCTTTGTACGCCGTAAGGTTTTGTAACCAAGGAGCTTTTTGATCTTCATTGTCTGGATAAATTGAAAAACTTTGCAGCCAATATCCTTCTCAAGTTGGTGTGCCAGTCACGTATTGGGATCCTTGCATCGATTGGTTAGTCACGAACTTGGAGCCGTGCATTGAAATCAGAGATTGTCACTACATTACAAGTCCAATTGGGTATTGGGGTAAGGGTTCAACTGTAGGTTAGTATAAGGTACTAGGATTCCTTTACTTGTAACCACTTGTTTTGATAAAAGTAAATTCCCGGGAGTGATGACCTTAAATTCATCCGGTGGGGTTTTGCCTCGGTGGTTTTTCCCATTCGTAAACAAATCACCGTGTCAAATGTATTTTTTGCTGCATTTAGTTATTTGGTAATTTGTTTGTGCTACCATGCATATTGCATGTTAATTGACTTAATTAATTCACTTGGCAAATTAATTGGTTAATTTACCATAAGGGGTCAATACATTCTTGGCCTATCAAGTGGTATCAAAGCGGGCACACTTTAATTAGGGTTAATATTTGTTGTGTGATCCATTGACTCTTGTTTGTCATGGATAAAGGACAGTCTCTTATTATACCTCCTCTATTTGATAGCACTAACTATGCATACTAGAAAGTACGCATGAGAGCTTTCTTGCAGTTTTTAAATGAAAAAGTGTGGCAAGCTATGGAGATTGGTTGGACTAAACCAAAAGAAGCGCCGGTTGATTGGGATGATGCAAAGATTAAAGCGGCTAACCTCAATAGCAGAGCATTGAGTGTCTTATTCAGTGTAGTCACAAATGAGGAGTTCAAGAAGATATCTTCCACTAAAACTGTGAAGGAAGCATGGACCATCCTTTAGACAACCTATGAAGGAACTAAGGCTGTCAAGGATTCAAAACTTCAAAGGCTTACCATGAGATTTGAAGAGATTAAGATGGAGGAGGATGAGTTGTTTGACGAGTTCTATGCCAAGCTCAAGGACATAGTAAACTCTGCCTTTAATCTTGGAGAAACCATTCCCAAACCCAAGATTGTTACAAAGGTGCTCAGATCTCTACCTGAGAGATTCCATGCCAAGATCACCGCCATTGAGGAATCAAAGGACATTGATCAAATTCCTTTAACAGAGCTAGTTGGCAACTTGTAGACTTATGAATTGGGTTTGACTAGAATTGGGAAATCAAGCAAGAGTAAGAGCATGACACTGAAGGCCAAAAGCAGTGACACCGATGAGTCTTCCGATGACGAAGATTCTAAAATGAAATCCTACATCACTAGACAATTCAAAATTTCATGAAGAATGCTAATGCAAAAGGATTTGACAAGGATCGAAAACAATCCAGTTCTTCACAGTTCAAGAGCCATGATAAAGGGAAGAAGGATGCTAGGGATGGCGATCAGTACATTGTTCCCTCCGAACCAAAATGCTTCGGATGTCAAGGTTTTGGACACATGAAACAAAAATGTCCAACTTATCTCAAGACTATTAGGAAAAACAAGGCCCTTGCTGCTACCTTGAGTGACACCGAGCCTGAGGATTATTCAGATAATAATAATGAGGGAATCTTGAATGCCTCCACTACCACGATAAATCATACTGAGGGGATTGTTGAAGAGGTATATGAAGAAGAAGACTTGGTGGAGTCTAAGTTCGAGAAAATGGATGAACAGGATGACATCCATACTGCCTATGCAAAGTTGTACAAGGTCTCTGAAAAACATGAGAAATTGTATAGGCTAGCCACTAAGAAACTGAGTGATGTGAAACTTGACCGAGAAGAGCTCTCCACAAAGGTAGATGAAGCTAATCAAACCATTGGAGTTTTGCGGTTTGAAAACAATTTCTTGGCTAAGAAGACTAAGAAGCTTGAGGTGGAGTTGTTCCAAGTTAGAGCTTAATTGGAAAGAACTTCTAGTGAAAAACTTGATAAGATGTTCAGCTTTCAGAAATATGCTTCTAATCGAACTGGTTTAGGGTATAACTTCTCTTCCTCTAATATTGCTTCTTCTAATACTACTATGTTTGCTTCACCTGCTAATAATATTGAATCTGAGAATAATGATGTGAAAACTGTTTTAGCTAGTGAGAACATAGATTAGGGTAAATCTATCTTAGGAGGATCCCCTAAGCTTGAAAAGGTAGTGACTCCCTAGGGCCAAGAAGAGTAACAATCAAAAGTCTAAACAAAGCAGCATCTCTATCATCACTGTGGAGCTTTTGGACATACTTGACCTAATTGTTACAAGTGGTTAGCCACTCAACAAAGCAACATTATGATCTCATCTGGAAACCTAAATTAGTTTCCATCATTTTTTGCTCCTCTTAGAGATCTTCTTAATGCCCTCATGTTCCTTTCGAACTTGAACGGTTTCAATTATTCCCCCTCACTGCCAGATCAAAGGTTCACTTAACGGAAATGTTCTTCCAAGACGTGGAAGGAAAAAGGCTCAAAGTGATTTAGTCACTTTTTCTCTTTCTCTCTCTTTTTGTTTGTGCATTACTTGTGTATTTTGCTTTCTTATTTTAAGTCAATCTAGTTTTATGCTATGTCTTGTTTAACATGTTTTTGTTTGTTTGTTTTTAGTTTTGCTTTATTTTGTTTTTCATAAAAATAAAAAATAAAAAATTGAAAAATCAGAAAAATACAAAAACAGTGTGTGTTTTGTGTACTTTGGTACCTGTGTACCTTGGATGGCCATTGAAACAAAGTTTTCTAAATTTTGTATCTTTTGTAGCTTAGATAAGCATCTCTATGCACAACTAAGCAAGTGAGCTTTGTGGCTCGTGTTTGTGATGAGTAAGATTAGGTAATCTCTTGTACTTAACACTCATATTACTTTTTTTGACGGTTAGGATTAGAAAATCCTAAGAGAAAAGCATAAATAACCATCTCACCATTATTGCCTGCCAATCATGTTAATGACATCTGTATGCTTCAGCATAGTAAAAGTGCAATGTCAAAAACTTAACATAATTTGGTATTTTCTTCTCTCTCTTATATGCCCATGCACGAGATGCTAAAAGAAAAAAATATGCAAAGAATATAAAAGCAAAAAGAATCAAAATACTTTTAAATATGGTTGCAAGCGTGTTTCTAGGAGATGTGGGAGTTATAGGATGTACCTCGAAGGTGACAGTCCTCATTAAGTAGTTATGATTGTGTGTGAGTTAAATTATTTTTCTCATATCTCAAATCATCATAACATGTAAACGCTTATGCAATCTTGTGATGTTTTCACACACAACACGCAAATTCTTTGCTACTTTTGATACATGTGTAGGTACAATGTGATTTAGCTATCACAAGGAATACATGTGTTAATGTATGCTTACTAAACTGTCTTGACTTGTTTTTAAAACATAAAGTTGGTTGGACTTATTTAGTGTGTGCATGTGTTTTGGATCTAAATGCTTGACATCTTTCTTGTTGAGAGATGATTTTGAGAGCTTAATATGTTGTTTGAATATTTGATTGGGTAACATGCTTGACTGCATTCATATCTATGTTTTTCTCTTCATTGAAAAACTGTTTTTGCCCATCTCAACAGCTTCTCGATAGCTCTCGACAGATAGCTATCTATCGAGACCCTTGGCACACTTTTCTCGACAAATCATATCGTATTTTCAATCCATCGAAACTTTTTGAAATTTGTCTCAATAGCTTCTCGACAGATTCTCGATCCATCGAGAAAGTTTCTGTCTGCTCAATAACTTCTTGATAGTTGTTCGATCCATCAAGGTTTCTTTACCGTTGATAGATTCTCGACGGCACCTCGACAGATATATCTGTCAAGAATTAGTGCTCGACAGCTCCTTGATCCATCGAGATTCGTGTTTTTTATATATTGCTTTAGTGCAATTTTTTTCTCATTTCTCTCCGATCTCTCTTGACAGAAACTCTCTCATTTCTCTCCCAAACTCTTTTCCCTTAACCCCTTCACCTTCCCCACTTGTTTTTCGGTCTAAACCTTGGTTTCTACCTCTGGTATGATCTCTTCTCTCTCATTTATCATGCATTTCATACATTTAGACCTAGGTTTTTGGGTTTTTGAAAATTTTTGGGGTTTTTCAAAATTCTTGAGTTATTTGTGAAATTTTTGGGTTGGGTTATGTTTAAATGATCCTATATGATCATGCATTGCATCACATTTGCATTTTCACATTGTTTCATGTGTGATTTCTTTGTTGGAACCTTGTGTGCTAGTAGGTTTGGAATGGGCTGAGCCCATAATGTTTTTACTATTGCATGCCACATGTTCATGCATTTTTCTTGCATACGTACCATTCTTTTCCTTCTTTTTGATATTATTGTTGATTGGTACTTTTCTGTTTGTCTCTCTCTTTCTTTCTTTCGGATAGTCTACGCATGGCACCCAAGCGCAAATTCGCTACATCCTAAAACCCTCTTCATTCCGAGGCATCTTCTTCTTCGGATCCTACACCCTCTCATGTCAGGTTCCGTGATGATAAAGCTCGTCTGGACTTTTCGGAGAACTTCTCTAGACGTGGCATTCATTTGGAATGCCAGGTCGTTCTTTCTGACTTCTTCGATACTGACTTACCCACTGTCATTAACAGTAGGGGTTGAGAATCCCTTTGTGATACCGCGATCAGTTGTCCCTCCGTGAACATACAGGTCTTTTTCTCTAATATGCACGGATTTGATTATTCCATACCTCATTTTCTCACTTCTATTCGAGGTATACGTATTGTAGTCACTCTGGAGCTTATCTCCGATGTGCTACATGTCTCGAAGGTATCGCATCCTGAGTACCCCGACTATTCTCGTCTAAAGACCGTGTCTAAAGACAAGCTCATGTCTCTCTTTTGTGAGACACCTTCATCTTGGGGTGATCGTCAAAACACCCATTGCTCAGGCTTTGCAAAAGGTTTGAGGTTCCTAAATATGGTGATATCATTTGTTTTACATCCCTTGTCTCACTAGAATTCTATTACTGAGCCTCGTGCTTGATTTTTGCTATCCCTCATTGAGGACCTTACCATTGACTTTCCCTCTCACTTCATACTCTCCCTTATAGATGTCTATAAGGATACGATGACCCATGATAAGCTTATCTTTCCTTCTGCTATCACAAGGATCATTCACCATGCCTCTATGTCCTATCCTAAGTCTGCTTATTTCACCATCATGGGTGCCATTAGCGGCGCATCCGTTAGACGGAGCGAGGCCTAGCTTCGACCGAATCGGCCACGGACCGAGATGGTGACTCCTCTAGCCTTTTCCGCTCCATCCACCTCTACTCCTTCTTTTTTCGCGGGTGATGTGACTCTCAAGGCCATCATGGCACAGCTTAAGCGCATGGATGCTTGCCTTGATACTCTCAGTGATGAGTTGTGTCAGGTGAACACCCGTGTTGGTCGTATTGCACGACGATAGGCTGTCATAGGTGGTTTTACCGCGTCTCCATCTCCATCTCCACATGCTTCAGAGGATGAAGGCGATGATGATGGCTCCGGTGATGATGGTGATGATGATGATGATAAGGATGAGGATGCTAGCTCTTCCGGTGATGTGGAGATAACTGCTTGAGTGACTTGCCCTTTGTTATTTGTGACAAAAAGGGGAAGTAGTTTTGGGTATGAGAGTAGTCATGTACTTAGGGGGAGAGTTAGTATATGGCTTTTTTTTAGGGGGAATGCTTATCTTTTTTAGGGATGTAGTGAGGACTTTTGTATCTTTTCTTTTATTTATCTTTTAGATACTTTGTTCTTATACATTGGTCTTGTAACCACTTAGTGATAGCAAACCTTATATTCATTATTTATATATATATATATATTTGATGAGGTTGTTATTACATTTTCATCTATCTCTCCATGTGTTGTTTCTTTTCTCTCTTTATACACATGCTTCTTATTATGTACGCAATCTTTTATTTCTATTTCACACTAAGATGCCTTGATGAGTTTTGTTTAAAGTGTTTCAGAAAGATAGATTGTCAAAATCTTCCATGCCATGAACTCTCTTCTTGCAAAATTTTTCAAGAATTTGTGTTAGGGTAGATTTATTGTATTCAACAAATGAGTATGAGTTGAGTGATTTATGACTTCTCTCATATTTCATTTGTTTGTTGTGGTTTTGTCATGGATTGCCAAAATGGGAGATTGTTAGGACATATGTGGATCATGTTAAGAACATATGTCATTTAGAATTGGCTAATTCTTTGACAAAACGCACTTTACTTGTAATTGGGTAGATCTATGATGTGTTTAATACTTCAAGGAACAAGAGTTCAAGTCTAAGTATTGAAGCCGTGCAAATCGGTCCAAGAATCAAGTGAAGAAGTGTTGTTCTTTAAAGCTCGACAAATATCTCGACAGATATATCTATCGAGATTTAAAAGGTGAAGCTCGACAGATAAGCTCAACAACTGTATCTATTGAGAATTACGAAAATCAGTTTTTCAGATATGTTTTTCATGTATATCCAAGCTATGTGTTTAGGTTTTCTTTTCTCATAACCCTAGACATATATAAGAATTATTTTAAGGGCTGTCTCACTTGATGCAAAGGTTTTATGCAAGCATATTGTGACCGAAGACATATGTCTTAGTTCATCTTTCTCTTGAAGAAGCTGCTGCGTTTGTATGCCGTAGGGTTTTGTAACCAAGGAGTTTCTTGATCTTCATCGTCTGGATAAACTGAAGAAATTTGCAGCCAACATCCTTCTCAAGTTGGTGTGCCAATCACGTACTGGGATCCGTGCATCGATTGGTTAGTCACGTACTT
This sequence comes from Quercus aquifolioides, assembly GCA_019022515.1. Classification (NCBI taxonomy): domain Eukaryota; kingdom Viridiplantae; phylum Streptophyta; class Magnoliopsida; order Fagales; family Fagaceae; genus Quercus; species Quercus aquifolioides. Next base: position 28,390,352 of record CM032329.1, read on the forward strand.
GGAGTTGTGCCTTGAAAGGAGAGATTGTCACTATATTACAAGTCCAATTGGGTATTGGGGTAAGAGTTCAACTGTAGGTTAGTATAAGGTACTGCGATTCCTTTACTTATAACCGCTTATTTTGATAATAGTGGATTCTCGGAAGTGATGACCTTAAATTCACCGGTGGAGTCTTACCTCGGTGGTTTTCTCTATTCGTAAACAAATCATGGTCTCAAATTAATTTTCCGTTGCATTTAGTTGTTTGATAATTTGTTTGTGCTATTATGCGTATTGCATGTTAATTGACTTAATTAATTCACTTGAAAAATTAATTGGTTAATTTACCATAAGGGGTCAATACATTCTTGGCCTATCAGCATATATGGTAAACTAATGTGTCACTTAATGGACACATAACCAAAAAACAGATGGAGGGGCTGCTAATGCAAACGGAATAGAACTTCAAAGTGTAAAATTCAAAACACCCCTAAACTTAGGGGTGTGTTTTGCATTTTACATTTCATTTTTAATTTCCTTACTTTTAATTTCTCTTAATTTCTTCTTAATCTTATATCCTCTCAAATTAAACCCTCCTCCACACTCTCTCTCATGGCTAAACCTAAGCTCTCTTCCCCTTCTTTCTAGATCTCCTCTTCTCTTCTCTCAAAACAAAGCAGCCATGGCCGAAGCTCCCTCTCTTTCCTATTTTTTGTTTGGTTATTTGTGGATTTCAGTGTCGGGTATGGGGTGTGTGTTCATGTTTGTTGTGGTTTGGCCGTGTGATGTGTATGGGTATGTGGGTAAGGATGCTTGTTTCTGCAATGGGTATTTTCGATTTGGGTTTTAGGGTTTGGATACTTTTTTTGCTTCATGTTTTTTATTTGGGTTTTTGGGGTTATGAGTTTGAAAAAAAGGGATTTCTGTTTTTGGTTTAGTTCAAAACAGTTGAGTGTATTCTTGTTTCGCTGCTTGGTTATGTCGGTTTGAGTATTTTCAATGTTGGATGTGTGTGTGCTGTGTTCATGTATGAATGTGAATCTGAGCAAAATATGTATGAGCAAAACTGACAGAAAAGTATGAGCTTGTTTGTTAAAAAATGCATGCTTGTGTGAAGATGTATACATGTTCTGTGTAGGTGTGTGTACAAATCTAGATATTTGAAAATGTAGAGACCAGCAAGCATTGCATGGATGGAAAGTAAAATGCCATGGGAAAAGGTTCAATGTTACCTTTCTTGTATTCCCTTTGTTTCTTTAACTGTCTGCTTCTTTATTATGCTCTATTTTTGTGCTTTGTTGATAATTGGAACGGAACAAACTTTAAGTTAGGCCTGAACTAAAATTGGAAAAGAAAAATGTGAGAATGAGATTAAGTGAGAAAAAATGATCGGTAGTCACTGGTATGCTCTATTCTTCTTCTTCTTCTTCTTTCTTTTTTTTTTTGTTTTGTTGTTGTTGTTGTTGTTGTTGCTACCTTTGATGCTACTTGCTGCTTGTGATTGTCTTTGCTTGTTGAAGTTTCTTGTGACTGTAGTTTGTTGTTGTGGGGAATGGCTGTTGTTATTGTCATTGTTGGTGCTGTTGTCACTGTTGAGAGTTTCGGGTATATGGAAAATGTTAAATGCTAAGATATTCTAGATGACTAAAATAAACAAAAGCAATATTAGAATACTGAAATGAATTTTAGTGAAACATAGAGAGTCAGTTTTGCATTTTAGCCTTTTATTTTTTATTTTTTATTTTTTATTTTTTATTTATAGAGTCTTTGGGTTTGATTTTTGTTGTATGTCTGCCTTCATATGTTGTGTAACTTTCAAAAGCCACGCGACGTGACTTACTTATTAGTTGATCTGATGAGAAATAAGAGATTGAGAGGCAGTAAGAAGGAAGTGAAAATTAAAGAGAAAGATAAAAGACTAAAACCCAAAAGAATAAGTAAAGAGAATTGATACATCTATAATATTTTCACAATATTTTTACAACAAATAATTGACAACAAATAGGTGATAAGTTATTATTAGTTCTAATTTGAATCTACAAGTTAAATTACATTTTTGCACACCTATAACAGTTAATAATAACCTACTACTTAAAATTTGTTATGAAAATATTATGGACATGTCATTTCTTCTAAGGGAAATGTTAATCTATGCATTATCTTTAGAAATTTTGTAATATATATATATATATATATTATTTTGCTAGCTTTTTTTATTTCATATAAAAAAATATATTAAAATTTTACTAAAATAGTTTACGGTACAAGTTGTAAAAATGGGTGAATTTTGAATTAAAATACTCTAACAAATAGATTTATTTTAATCTCGTCCTTCTCATTTTAGAATGAGTAGCTTAAATGATGCCACATGTTAATTAATTAAAAATATTAATAAAATATGAGTGACACATCAGCTATTAAAAAATAAAATCTGACACATCAGATTTTAAGTCAAAAAAAACCCAAATCTCTATTACTGTTTCTTTCATCTCTCCTCTCTGCTCATCGCCGTCCCTATAAACCCCTTCCTCTGTTCTGCCAACACCGATGGCACAGTTTGTCTCAGGCGAGATCTCGACACCAACAACAATAGATAATTTGATCAAGATAAAAGTTCCACGCAACCCAGTCTTTGAGATCTTAACCTCTAAAACCACACAACGCTCCCTCTCTCTCTCTCTCTGTGAATATATCTCAAAGAATGCAATTTATATAATTCAACTCATTCCAACGAAATTTTATCCTTATCATGTGCTTGCTTTTTAGTTAATACAATGGACACCTTCATTAGTATAATGCGCTGCGATTTGTATTTGAATGAGGCTGCATCTATATCATAGATTTATGCAACATCAACTTCAAGCCGTAAAGAAAAAAGAAAGGAAATTAATAAAAGAAATAAGAACAAAGAAAGAGAAAAGAAGAAAGCCAATGATGTCACCAAGAGTTGAAACGTAACCATAAAATTAAGGACCTGCAATGATCATGAAATTGGTGGACACTGATGACACAATCCGGTAGAGTCACGACTGTGAGATTGTGTTTTAGATTGGTGTTTTTAAACCTCCGACGAGAGTCGCGACTGTGATATTGGGTTTAGATTTGTGTTGATAAAGTTTTTGAAAATAAAAAAAAAAATTGAAATATCTGACATGTCAATTTGTTTATTTTAATTAGTTGACATGGCATAATTATTTTTAAGTTTTGTTATTAAACTAATGATGTGGCATATTATTTGAACCATTTATTATAAAATAAATAGCCAAAATTAAAAGAAATTTATTTTGTAAAGTATCCTATAAAATCTAGAATATCTTAATCAAATTTTGAAGTTGTGCCTCCCAGGAGGAATGATTATTGTACTTCTGAAACCCTAGAGAAAGTCACAAAATTATATCGGATCCCCAGGGATTCAACAACTTGGGACACTTGTCAAAGGACAAATGTCATACTAGTGAATTTCTAAATAATTCAGCAATCAATAATTCCCAATAATTAATAATTCACAATAAAATATTAACATGCTCAAAAAAAATTAACTTATACAATAAAATATTAACATGCTCAAACAAAATTAACATATTTCTAAATAAATTATATGTATGACCTCATAAAAATAAAGTGACCAAATATAATAAAGTAATTAGACGTTAATAAAACAAGACATGTTATTATCATATGGAAAATTGTTAAAAAGTATTGTTAAAGCACTTGTATTAGTGTTTGTATAATAGAAAAAGTGTCACATTTTAACCAATTAATAAGTTCAAAACTCATCCACGTCAGTCCATGTAAAGTTGTGGAAAAATACATAATTATTTCAATAACCATGTAAATTTATAATAGCACTATTCATTTTACATTTAATTTTTTATTATTTCTTTACCTATTTCGATAATGAAGGAAAAGAGTAGATAGTGATTGTTGTATGCGAAGAAGGAGAAATAATTAAGAAAAATTAACATTTTAATAAAATGTGGTATAAAATAGATTATTTGATATGGAGTGTTTTGAAAAGTGAATAGGTAAAATAAAAACAGTGGTTTTCTATGCTAAAATACACACACACACACACATATATATATTGTATGAGCTTATGTAAATGCCGTCTCCTTTCATGCCAGAGCAGGATAGGGTTGGAGAGGATCTAGAAATGGTAGATATTGTAGAAAATGGGGATTATACAGCCATCACCGTTGCCTGTCTTTGCAATGCTGGGAAGAAAGAGTTTTCGGTAGCTTCACTGGCTGGTAATTCCTCCTCTCCTTCTCCTGGTCTGCAAGTAACAATCATCATTATTGCTAACAATTTCCAATTCTTCTTTTATGGTCTAGAAATTATAGCCCTGCAAGAAAGACGATGGATTTTTGTTTGTTCATGTAATTTGGTTGGGTGGAAGCGATTGCAGTGCTTGAAATATTTCTAGCAACACATTATATTTCAAACGCAACCTATTTGCAGTGCTTGAAATATTTCTAGCAACACATTAATTACATTCTTTTGGATACACAGCCTCTGCTCCAAAGTTTTGGAAGCTTGGTAATTATTTTACTTCAATGGATCTTATACATAAATTTCCAAGGGTTTGAAAATATACCACTTATATCAACAATGCCTTGCTTTGATCAAAAGAATCTACTGTCCTGCTTGAAAAGTTATGTTTATTTTTAACAAGGCTGCTTAATAGCATCCAAAAAAAAATCTTAATATGTTCAGGGAAGAATAAATATAAGACCACCTTTCATGTTTATAACCAGAGAAAAATATGTATTCCAGGATGTAGTGTTTTTCCTAGGATATCTGGGGTTTTTGGTTTAAAATTTTCATCACGAAGACCCTCGTACAAGTTTAACCAAATTATGCGGGTATACAGGTTTACCATCATATCGCATAGGCATATCTGGAATATCATTTTGCACAATTGAACTTTCTCAAATTGTTTCTTTTTAAGAACCATTGACCATTAGATAAATTTTACTTGGAAGGTAAGGGCAGAGCTAACCTTGAACACAAATTTAACACAAGATCTTAGGTTAGATGGGTAAGAATTTCAAACCTACATCAAATTGTATCCAACCATGAATCAAATTCATCTAAAATTTTGGGCTTGGTTCCAGAGTGTGAGGAAGAAGACTGAACAGGATGCACGGCCTTTTCTTCCAGGGACTGCAAAAAACCTGTTTGGTTCATCACATTGGATGTTTCCTCAAGTAAGTCATCAAGTGCATCGTCAAGATTAGCAATTCCTGACGAAGTTTTAGATAAATCTGGCCCTATCTTTGAAAGTGATGGAACAACGTAAACTTCTTTTTGTGAAACAGGAAAGGGGTTATTGGACCTAAAATCAGAGGAATTAAAAGCCTTCTTGGTCTCTCCAAAAGAGTCTAGAAGCATATCCAATTCCTCCTCTGCATCTGCTGCCTCAAATGTGGAGAGTTTCTTTTGAGGGTCCAAAACAGACTTCACACTGAGTTCTGCTGTTGATTGTGATGCTTCATTTTGAGTAGATTTGCCAATTTCTCTGAGATCAACATCAATGTACTTCACTGAAATCGACTCACAGCTGGACAAGGTTTGATTTGTGCTACTTCCAGAGGAGCCAGATGATGTAACCTCAGAACTTCGATCTTCAATCTTAAACTTCTCAGAAAATTTCTCAGATATTGTTGTGGATGCTTGACTATAACATGTTTGCATCTGGTTAGATTCTTGACATCTGCTTGTCTCTATTCCCTCCGTGCACTGATGTATAAAGTGTGTGAGATGTAACATACAACATTGACTTCTTTAGAATAAAAACCAAGGGCATCTCAGATATTATGAAGATATCAAAAGTTTTGATATGAAGTTCATATATGCCCCTTTTTATGGGCATACCACAAATTGAACATAGTTGATTTGTAAACATGAGTTTGAAGAATTGTACTAAACAATAGTATAAATGTTTAATTGACTTCAGGTTTATTTCCACTGAAACATTTTAGGAATAGTATAATCGCTAACATACATGTCCTATTGTCGCCAATTCTAAATGTTGCCAGCAAATTCCTTCTTCTTTTTTTGGGATAATTTGATAGTTACAATGGGAGAAGGTGGATATGAATCCTGAACATCTCCATTAGAACACCAGGAGATGCTAGTTGAGCTACATGGCTCTTGGTGCCAACAAATTCGTTCTTAATTACTCCTAAAGGCAAACAACAGTTGAAACAAACAAGATTCTTTCCACTCTAATAATCATCTTTTTTGTTCTTTTAACACTGAAGATTTCTCACCAAATAGAGCCTTAAAGAATGCTATTGTCATTTTGGAATTTAGGAATGGAGGTAGATGATTTTCTAACAAATTCTTTGGTTTTGTACATTGAAAGGGAAATTTCTGTGAAATTTGGAACAAAATTCTTGGGAATTAAAAGAACATTGAGGTCCATTTTGATAGATGATTGAGTTGAAATGTAAAAAAATAAAACAGTTATCTTTTGTTTATATTTTGTTAATACTAATAGATGCTAGTTTTATTCTTCATGTAGGTATTATAAAACCTGCTACAGAGTCACCAAATAATTTTCAACATCACAATGGAAAATTAAACATACCAGCTCAGGTGGTAATAGATTTGCTTCAATGAATAGCCTCTGTGATAAGTCTATTTTCTCAAGTTGTTCAGCAAGAGCATGCAAATTCAAGGAGAGAAATGATGCCTGTACGATTAACCACCCAGGTTGGAAAGAAGAAAGAAAAAAGAGGTTGGAGGAACATGTTAGCCAACTAAATTTTACATAACAGCCACAGGTGGCCTGAAGCAAATCTCTAATAAAACAATAACAATAAAAAAGTGCATCACTTAAAATGGAATTGCAAAGTACAATCTGGCTTGCCTATCATATTTATAAGAACATGTGTTGCTTCATTATTATTTTTCTAACCCCCCATGATTATTCAAGTTAGATTCCCTTCTCTCTTTTTTACCTCTTGCTTTGACATGCTATAGAATTTTATACACTGGAAAGAAGGAACAAACGTACAGAACATATATGATATACCCCATGCCTCACTTGCCATGCTGCATTGGGTCAGACTAATGTATCTAGCACATCTTTAAAGTGTCCATTGTTACTACTTGTGGAGTGTGGTTTTAAAGGTCTAGTTAAATGTTTCCAAGGGTTAAAAAAGTTTTTAATGGGGGTTTTATTTAATAAGTTATGATGAACCCCCTGAGCACCAAAAAATTCTCTTATTTCCTTCTTCCTTACAACCCCAAATCAAGCCCTTTCCTTTTACCTCTGAAACCCCTAAAATCCCACATTTTTTTTTCTCCCAATTTAGCCATAAAAAAACTCATCAAACCACTTTTAATTCCTAACACAACCCTATAACCCTTTCTTCAACAACTCTAAACCCTAGATCAAAAATCCTCCTAAACCCTAAACCCTCCACAAGCACACGTAGTCAGGAGGTTCAGTTATACACAGATTCTGATGCTTACTTAGAAGTTCAAATTCCCAGAGTTAGACCTTCATACAAAAAAAAAAAGGCACAGCTATGGTAGACAGAAATGCCAACTGTTCCGGTGCCACTCAACAGGCAATGTCATTTCTTCATTGTGAGGAATGTACTACCCCCTTTTTCCCCTTTTATTTAAGGAAGACTCCAACATAGCTTCATGCTATAAAAACTCCTACAAGAAAACCCATGGTAGACATGAAAGTCAATGTAAAGTAAATCCTATAAACTGTGTGGTATTTCAACAACCGAACCCAACCTCAACCTGGAATTACATTGCGGCCTGATGTATTGCATATCCAATTTATTAAAATGACTCCCAAATAAATGCAATGTTTAATTTTTCACTTTCTCAGATAACAATTGGGTCTTTAACACAGGCACATACAAGCATTTATTGGTGTGTTTGTGGCATTCAAGTATTCTTGACAATCAAATTGCAAAAGGAAGTCATTTGAATTACTAAGATGGGGAACAATCCAGTGTCAAGAGCAATAAGTTTGGGTCATTTTCAAGTCAAGAAAACCAAATCAATTCTCAAAGAGAGAGAGAGAGAGAGAGAGAGTCATGCCTCTACTCAAAACATTGACTAAGCAACTGAATTGAACATAAAAATTGTAAAGTTCCACTATAATCAAGCAGGTGAAAGTGTTTCTGAAAGATTCTCTAAAATGGGAAAAGAATACCCAAGCTCTCCTTTTCTCTCAGTTTTTAAAATCGTTTCGCTTGCTCCAAAGAGTAGATAATGTGGGGAAAAAGGGGGGGGGAGATAAAACTACCTCGTGAGTTGCAGCTGTCTTGTCTTCTACAACAAAATTATCATTTCCAATCCACGATAGAACGCCCTCTCCCCTAACTGACAGCATTGGGCCTAGTCCCTGATTGAATTCTCCTGTCAAATTAGCCATTAATTTTATAACAAGTACTTCAAATTGAAACCTTAACACCATCTATTTATTAGGCAGCAGCAGTGAAAGCCAATGGATAAGTAAATATAGCTACTTTGTTTTTCAATTTCCTGTTTTATAGAAAAAGATATAACCCACAGCAACTGATGGAAAGATTAATTATCTGAGGAACAGGAAATGGTAACCATGTCAGAGTTTGTCTCAAATATACTAATCAGGAAGGGAATGCACTTGCAACCTTCCCGTGGCATAATCTATTAATATCTTACAAATAGGCCAAATTTACATGCCATGAGTAATATTCACTTCCAAAATGGGATATGTACAGAAATTAATCAAAACAATTTTTTTTTTTAAAAGTACTGAAAAACATAATGAAAATAGTTTAAGTGAATCATCAGATACTAATTACACCACCTTATGAAGATAAAGAAAAATATTTCATCAACAGTAACAAACCTATGGCTATGGGTGCTTATTTCCACAAAAATGTCTGATCAAAGCGATGAAATCCAAAGTATAGAAACATGATAGATATGGAAACTTTTAATTGGATTAAAATGCTATGCATTTGAGTCACGTAAACAGCCCAGTATAGGTCAACAAATATATTGGCTCATATATAAACAGCTAAAATTTCTTAAATGACATAAAAAAAATTACACCTAAGAATCAAAATGAAGCAAGGACACACCAGGCATAACATCATCCAAAGAAGGAAAGCTATCCATGTATGAATTTGACTGAGATTGAGACTGAGCCTCAGCTATCAGGTGACAATAGTCTGCTCCTTTACTCTTTGGCAAAATAACATCAGAAGGTTGAGTAGCGCTATTACTGACGGACGGATCTCCAGACCCCAAATCAAATTCTTCCTCGTAGCGATCCCAGTTTGTGGGAAGTCTAGAGGCACCCTGAGACCGATGGGGTTTCTCTGGAACTTGCTTTCCCAAAGGCTTCTTTGCCCTTCCGGAATCATTAGTTCCAACAGACGGGGCTTTTGATTTCTGATTTGCATGAGAGCCATGGGACCTTTTACTATGGCTTTGAGTGTGAGCCCTCTTTGACTTTGCTAGAGACTTTACATCCATTACAAATAAATACTTTACACTTTTCTAGCATGCTGCCATTTAAGTTTTAATCCTCCCCCTGCAACACAGAAACCTAAGAATCACAAACAATATACAGCGCAAACTGTTAGCTAGCTGCTAAGAACTAAATTCCTTTTCAACCATAAATTTTTATACAAATTTCTAGACATAGAGAAGGAGATGTAATATTCCTACAGTCACGCCCCTGAACTTTCACACGCATGATATTGTCCGCTTTGCCCCCAGACTCGCGGTTTTTTAAAAAAATGTCATACCAATTAATCCCTCTAATTTGGCTACATGGAGGTGTTTTGAACTTTTGGGTCCCCACACAAACTCTTCTAGTATCCAATAAAAGGCGGAAAATTTAACAAGATAACATGAATGAGGAAAATTGAACTTAAATTCTACCAAGGAGAATTCAAGATCCTTTAATTGTAATCAGCAAATTGGGTGAAAATGCAGCAAAAATTAGCACATTTCACTCACTCTAGCACTATCCTGAAATCTAAGTTGTACATGAATAGCAAATAGCAACTTCCCTACACTATGCCTATTGAAAATGGCCAAAAAGACTACCAAAGTTTTTTTTTTTTTTTTTTTCCTTTCTTTCTTTCTTTTTCATTGATTTAAAAGAAGTAAGTATAAAACTGAAAATCTGAAGTAACCGTCAGGCACTTGAATGCTGATAAGCTGAATTGATAAGTGGTACTGAAAGAGAGAGTTAGGGCTAACTTTTTACGCAGTTATATATGTGAGTGAGTTCTTAATTTTTAGGAAAATGAAATAATAATTGATACAAATATAGAGGGATTAAGATTAGCTTTGGCGGAGCAGAGAGAGTTTGAGATTTTGATACATTCATGAGTGAGTGAGTGAGTATAACAGAACGTGAAAGATTACGAGAGAGATAGAAACTCACTTGCTACCAGTAAAACGACGACGTGCTGTGGAATTCCCTTTCTCCTAACCCAGAGCCAAGCTTTTTCTTCTGTGACTTCTTTGCGTGTCTCTCCCCTGAAGAAGGTTCCGATCTTATTTATTTATTGTCTACGAATACGACTGTCTCTACCAATGAAACGACCACGGATTATCCAGCTCTGTTTTCTTTTCGTATAAACCGGCGTCGTTTCTTATACACTTCTGACTTCTCCACGCTCTCTCTCCTCTTCTTTTTCTTCAATATCTTGGACACCGCTTTAACTTCCGCTTTTTATTCGAGTCTATTTTTCCTGCTTCACTCTATACTCCACCAATAACTCACCACGGCAAAGAATTTTTTATTGTTTATTTTTTAAAATCACCGAGATTGAATATAAAAAAAAAATTTCCTGGATTTTTTATTTTTTATTTTTTATTCACACAAGAAGAATGGAGATGTCTTTGGGATTGGCTCAAAGGCGTGATATTGTTCAAGCCCAATTACTTTTTTTGTATTTACATAGGCCAAGCCCAAGCCTATGTAATGGGAATTTTGAAGGGGGTATGAAAGGGAAAGAATTTAGGGTAGCAAACGAGCCGAATTTTGTCGAGTAGTGTATATTCAAGTTTGGCTTGTCAGGAGAAGTCAAAGCTCAAGTTTGGCTCAAGCTCGTGACAAGCCTAAAAATAGCGTTTGAGCTTGAGCTCGAGCTCATGGGAAAGCCAAAAAACATGAGCTTAGCTAGGCTTGGCTTGATTAATTAGTCAAGCTAAGCTCAAGCTTAATATCTAACTCAAACTCAAGCTCAGGTCAAGCTTTTGAGCTTAAGATCTAAAAAAATTGTGTAATTATCATGCATCTAGTCCTATTTATGATTAGCCATTATTCAAATTACAAATTTACATAATTAAATTCATTCATTAGTCATTTCTTGTGTACAACTTCAGCAATTGTTCAAAATTCATGTTAAATGGCGAAGAACTAGAAAAATACATGTTGGTAACTATTATGAATGAGAAAATACTAACATGTTTCATAACTTTACTTTAGATGATTGATGAGCAAGGATCATATGTAACCCACTTAATTAATTAATTTATTTTTAAATGTAACTATAGTCTAAAGTGGTTCTTGGTCAGTTTAGAGGAAAGAAAAAATTAAAGTAATGGGTAATGGTCTCATGTTAGCCATATCATTATTAAGGTATGTGTAATGAGTATATTTAACTAACACATATAAACTTATAAATGAATCTATGTTTGAATTGTTTTGTATCAAGTCTAATAGTTTACGAGCTTGTTCATGAACAAATTTTTTTGCTTGGGCTCGACTTGTTTATTAAACGAATTTAAAATTAAAGCTTAAGCTAGGCTTATTTATAAACAAACAAACATGAACGAGCTTTTTATTGAGCCAAATCCGAGTTGTTTATAATCAGCTTGATTCATTTACCGCCTTAGGAAAGATTACGGCCTATTTGAGCTAATCCTTAGGCCCCAGAGGTGGATTTTGCCAAGTGGGCTTAAAATACTTGCAAAATCCATGAGCCTATGAGTAGCCCATATGCAAGCTACAAACATGAAAAAACAACACATAACCTAAAGTAATCAGTTATATGTCCCTCAAATCTTGGCCTAATTAGCCAAGCCATGAAAAAAGCTTTCTAACCAAGTTTAATGCTAACTGACTAGGCCCGACTTCAAATTTCATGGGTTCCAAAGGAATCTTTTTTCCTGTTTCAGTCTCAAGAAATTGGTTTAGCTAGCTAGATTATCCGAATTTGGTAACAACTAGATTGTTGCAATTCAAAAAAGCCCATTGCTCAAGGTAGTAATTCTCACATTTATAAGTATTACTAGAGGTGTGGAACTTTACAGACATAATCTGTTCCAATGCTCGAATCTATCCTGTGTGGATGTGGTAAACCAAATGATAAATGAATTAAAAGAGCCAGAAATTACAATATTTTTTGCAACTAACTCGATGATTTGGAACAAGTAGAATGAAGCTCTCCTAGGCATTCCTAGCCAGAAACGCTACTTCTCATTGCTTTAGAATGTTTAGAGGCTAATTTTGCTAGTCTTACTTGAGTTTCTAATATTTTTTTGCTGTTTGTTCTTTATAGGAATTCTTTTTTTTTTTTCCCTCTGTTTTAGCTGTTTTAGAGAATTAGATGGATAAACAGCTGATTTAGATATAGTAGAAGCCTTTGTATTGTTGTCTCTTTTGTTGGTTTCGATTGGAGGTGTTTCCTCTAGCTTGTATCGGTTGCTCCAGTTGTATACTTTTTGTGGTTGAATGATGACGTTTTATCCTCAAAAAAACAAAACAAAAAAAGTATTATTAAAGTAAAACTTCGACTTTAAATGGTGAATTTTCCTTTGGAGATAGGGCTTCATTCCTGATGTGTGTGTGTGTGTGTTTTTTTTTTTTTTAACCTTTGGTTGCATCCATTAATTTTTTACATTATTATCAAAAAAACTTGTGTCAATCTTTATTGGTTATTTTGTAACATATTTTACTGTGGTAAATTAACTAGAAATTGAATTTTGATCATGTGATCAGGTAATGTACAAAATCGATTTAATTTATCTAAAATCAACTAACGGGGGTAGTCCTTTCAGCCACAATTTGATTTCAGATTCTCCTCATACTTTATGCAGCAAAACACAAGTTGGTTAGAACCTAGTAGCTGTCTCATACTCTCAACCAGTGTTTAAAAAGTACATCTATAAGAAGAAAAGTGAGTCCATGCATGGGATGACTAAATCCAGACCAATTGATTTGATATTTGGCAAGTGAGATAGGGCATTAATCCAATGAATGGTTTGTTTATTCAGCAAAAATAAAAAATTCAATGAATGTTTTAGAAAAATATAAATCCCACAATAAGTTATGTGGTGCAACAATAACTTACTTTTACAAGTATGATCGATCAAACTTGCTTCCATAAGAATGCCCCAGTAATTTTACAAAAAACAGAGGCAATGTATTGAGAAGAATTTTCACAAGAGTAATAACATCCTGGGTAGGCATTGTGCACAAATTGTTCTAGAAGTTGCAACCTGCTCTAGTAGGCACTGTAAAATTGGAGGGAGAAATACTGAAAGAAGTCAATAGGGCTCATTAAAAGAATCGTCAAACAAATCTACTGTTAATTAAAACAAAAGATACTGATATATTATCTGCATGGACATAGGTTTTAAACCAATCACTTAGAAACCAGAATGATCGATGCAAAAGAACAGGAGCAGTATGTGCTTCTGATAATGCACAATTGCACAATAGAGTAATTTTACTTGACACGGTAATGAGGAAAGGTACTGCATGCTTACCTAACTTTCCAACATTGAAGAAATGGTTTTGAAGAAAGTAACTTATTTTTTTAGCAAATTGTGATAAATAATTAACAAGCTTGACTTCAACTAAGAGTTCCTTATGGAAGATTATCATATAGGAATAATCCATATCGTTGACAGGCGCAAACATTGTCATAATAGTGGCAAGAAAGAATATAATCCTGGAAACAATTCAACAACTAGGGATCACATTTATTGAGAGATAAACAACTAGGCTAAGCACAACTAGCTAAAAAATAATGGTATTCAAAACCCTTCTTCAAATCCTCTCTCCCCTAACTATCGAATTATCCAAAAAAGACATGAAAGGCACATCCAACGTCTAAATTTTCTCACTTGACACCATTTGTTCTTTCTGGGATAATAATTGACTACATAAAATGCACAGAACAACACTTTGAATTTAGCAACAAAAACCACAACACAAGGTGAATACTATAGGCCCCATGAGACCTTAAATTGAAACTTCAAAAGTATTAACAAAGATTGAGCAATACTCTAATGGAACACTAAAATAATTTCATTATAAAAGGGAATGTGAGAGGTTCTTCTCAAAGCAATTGCCTCTAGAACCCTCAGTCCTCAGACATTATATACCAATAACACTGAAACTCTCTGGGCATTACTTATTTCAGGGAAAAAAAGATGATACTCCTTGGCTGTACCTGCCATGTTTAGTGACATAGAGATAATGGACAAGCAGAGAATGGACCAAAGATTCTGCCCCAACTTCCCGTGCCACATCCATTGGGAATCACCCATTTCTTAAAGGCAAAGTGCACTCTTCCCTTTTTCTTAACATTTCAACCAAGATGAGAACATTGCCATCATTGCATTAGGGAAACATGAGAAGAATTTGAAGCCAACAGCTAAAGTTGCTTGATGATTATCTTCTTATGTCTTGACCTGAATTAGCTTTATTACTAGATAGTAGATAGCAATCATTGGTAGAGTTTGAGAAGGATGAAGCCAAATTGAGAGAAAATATTTCTGTTAATGAAAAATTGATCTAAACTTTTTATCCATAATGATACTTAGCCATGACTCCGTGAAAGGCATACAATAAGGAGAAGAATCTCTCACAAACCAACTAGGACTCAAAGACCCTCTAGAAACATAAAATAATTCTAGAACTGGTAGCTAGAATTAAATTCTAATATAGACAAAATAACAGAATTTTTCAAAAATTTATTTCTAACAATTATAGCATAGTGATGAACCTCAAATAGCTTATAGCACACTATACGAGAAATGCATAATATGCCATGTCTGCTAATTAGAGAATGAGACTGTAATTCATGAATGAATAAAATACCCAATTGCAGAAGTTGTTTGGAATATGGGGAATCTGTCGCTATTGGATGGCCAGATGGAGGATTTTAGTAACCTTGCTGTTCAGATTATGAATTCAAATTCTTCAATTCAGAGGCAGTGGGATCTTTCTTATGTATAGCTACGGCACTACGGAAAAACATGAACAACATAGTTCATGAGGATGGAAGTGGTGTACCACAGCAGATACATAGTGAAGTGCAAGTGTTATTGTGTGGATTATGTCCTATGCTAACGCAGGATCAACCTTTCAGTATCAATCAGGGATGTTATTGGAAGCCCCCTCCCTTGGATTGGTAAAAGGTAAACATTGATGGTGCTTTATATGAACATGATCAATATTCTGGAATTGTACTGGTATCATTGTTCGACTCCAAAGGAGATTTCATGGTAGCTTTGTGTAATAGAATTAATGGGGTTTTCCAAGTACCAGAAATTGAAGCTCTGGCATTGGAAACAGGAATGTTGTTCACTTATTATAAGGGTTTTCGTCGTATCATGATGGAAGGTGATTGCATTTGCATGGTGAGGTTTTCTCGGCTGTAAAGAATTTGGAGAATGTAGAAGCAAGCTATAGCTATCTAGTTCAAGGAATTAAAAAAAAAAACAGCAGGTTTTTCTGCATTTTCCTTCAATCTGACACGAAGGGAGGCTAACCAAGCAGCATGCCTAAAGACACACCACCTTGTATTGATCCACAGATTTGTCATGATAAGGCTCCGTGTATTTCTGCATAATGGACTGCTATGATGTGTTGTATTTCAGTTTATGTTTAATGAAATTATAAGAATTTCATTGAGAGAGAGAGAGAGAAAGAATCAGTCACGAGCACCAACTAGAATAGCACCAAAAATCCAAATTGCAGACCAAGTGTCTGATGTCTCCATGGTCAGAGACTTTGACACAATTGTACTCCAGGAGGTCATTCACTATTATCTATAAAGCAATTTGAGCATAATCTTCTACAGGCCACAATGTTGCAGACCAATGCCTGTGAAGATCCTAACTGATGTGCATTACTAAAGCAATTACTATTCTATGCCTCATCTCCAGGAAATATTACGTTCCCTTAGCTAGCATGAGAGAGACAGAGAATATGTTCTACCAAGCAACAAAACCACATTTGATTTAATACAGCTAAGATAGGGTAAATTTTCTAACCACCATTTCTTTACACATTTTTCTTATTCTAACTTTCAGCTATATCAGCACGGTCATCAAGAAAAGTGAGACATATTTTGAAGTTATCTAGTCATATGATCAACTACCCCAAAAGTTTTTTGAACCAACATAAATGTTTGTAAATATTGAGGATTGAAAGCAATTATGTAAAATCATAACCCTTTTAAAAAAATTTAGTCCAGTTTCATAAACGAGCTCAAGTCTCCCAAAGAAATCTATAAGCAGACATCAGCAAAATTGCCAAGCTGTTGTCTTCCTACCCTAAATTTGAACCATGTATAAACACAGTATGCAGCTCATTGTAAAGCTTTGTTCATATAGCATTTATAATGCAATTGACCTTTTATTGGCTGTGATTTGTTTGCTGGAAAAATATTGCTTCTCTATATTGTTTAATTCAAATCAATGTTGTCATTCATCAACCGAAGCTTAAAAATCAAATGGGTTTGTACAAAATTTGGATTAGTCACAAACATCAATTGCCAAGGGCCCAATAGATTCACTATATGTAAAGTTGTGATTTACAACTATGTGTTTTGTTGGCTTTTATTCCGTGCCAAATTTGATTGTAATTACTTTCAATTATTTATACCCTGTATTTGTTGTGGGAATTGTTGTAAGGGGTGTGTGATAGAGAGTGTGTGAAGACTCAAGCAAAGTGGAAGCTGATGGAATCTCGCGGGTATGTCGCGACTAAGCTTCCCGCGAAGTGAAGCATGTGCCTTGCACATGCTGGAATGCGAAGAGTCAGGACAGATGGAGACAGCTGTCTCTCGCGAGTATCTCGCGGGTAAGGCCTTCCCGCGAGACACCCGCGAGACATGCTGTTCTGCCAGCCTGTACTGACTGACTCACACATTCTGCACCTATCCTATATAAACCCCCATTACCCACAAATGTTGAGGAATGTTTCAGAGAGAAAACCCTAGCCAAACACATTTGCAATTAGAGATTGTCATCCCCACCTTTCTCTATACACTTGCTTGTGGTATCTCCTCAACCCTTCCCTCTCCATTTCCACACCATTGAGAGGTTGATAGCCCAAACACTTACCACACCATTTGAGAGTGTTGAGTGACGTTTTGGTGCTGCTGGGAAGCATTGGAAGAAGCCAAGGATGGCAGATGCAACATGGAGCTTGTTGCGGGATCCAGAGAACTAGACAAGACACGGTTCCGAGAAGCCTTGTTGGAGTAGGAGCTTGGAGGGCTTAGGTGCATCGGGTAGATTAGGCTTGGAGGGTCTTTTGCTCACTCATGTATCCCAACTGATTGTCTAGTGGATCGATTTCCGCTTGGAGGGCGGCGGAGAGGTTTTTCGCCGAGTTCTTCGGTTTCCTCTTCGAAAACACGTCTTGGTGTTTTCTGTGTTTGCATCTTTCTTCCCTACTCTTTTATATTCCATTATACTGCTGTGTTGCTTAGTTTATGGATTAGAGTAGCTTATTGATTATACGCTTGTGTTTACATGTTTCCGCACTTAGTATTAAGTTTGTGTACAATCAACCAAGCCGTAATTTTAATTGGGGGTCTAAACAGCTCTTGTGTTTTTCAACACATTTTAGAGCTTTCAATTGGTATCAGAGCGGGTACACTTGCTTGGTTTAAACACCTTAGTGTGATCCTTGACCCTATTTGAGATGGACCGGTCTCAATCGCTCAATGTTCCACCATTTTTTGATGGGAACAATTACGCATTCTGGAAAGTCAGAATGAGAGCATTTCTATGCTCTATAGAAGATACCGTTTGGGATGCGGTAGAGCTCGGCTGGACTAAGCCGGAAGCTCCTAAGGCTAATTGGGATAAGGCGGCTCTTGCAGCAGCCAATGCTAATAGTAAAGCTTTAAATGCTATATTTTGTGCTGTGTCTCCTGATGAATTCCACAGGATTTCTTACATGACGGTAGCCAAAGAAGCTTGGGAGATTTTGGAGACCACTTATGAGGGTACAAAGAAAGTTAAGGACACAAAGCTTCAGATGCTTACCACCAAATTTGAAGAGCTCAAGATGGGTGATGATGAACCGTTTGATTCATTCTATGGGAAGCTCAATGAAATTGTGATTGCTAAACTCAATCTTGGGGAGAAGATTGAAGATGCTAAGGTGGTGAGAAAAGTGTTGAGGTCCTTGCCTGAAAGTTTCAGAGCAAAAGTTACAGCCATAGAGGAAAGCAAGGATTTGGATGAGATTAAGATTCAAGAATTAGTTGGGTCTCTCCAAACATATCAGATGGGACTGCCTTCCCATAAGATGAGTAAATCACTTGCTCTTAAAACCATCACCGAAAGGATGGGTGATTCCTCCGAAGAAGATGGGGTGGAGAAGGAAGTAGCATTTCTTGCGAAAAACTTCCGAAAATTTCTGAAGATGAAGAACAATGGGAAACCATTCAACAAAGGAAAATTTTCATCCTCCAGAGGTGATAGGAAAGAGTTTCCAAGAAAAGAAGGGAGGGAGTTTCAACCTTCTTCAGAAATTATTTGCTATGAGTGTAATGGCCATGGACATCTAAAGAAGGAGTGTCCAAATTTTCTAAGGGGAAAAGGCAAAGCTTATGCCACAACACTCAGTGATTCAGAATCCTCTGATTCTAACTCGGAAGAGAGCTGTGACGGAGAGGGAAACTACTCCGCATTCATGACCATTGCTCATGTGGAGTCATCGGATGATTTGGGTACTCTTGTGAAGGAGCTTGGTGAGCATTCAGATTCAGAGTCTATTGGGAATGTGGATGAATCAGATGCTGAAGAAGAAGAAGAGAATACAGCTAATCTTCAAGAAAATTATTCTTTACTTCTTGAGAAGTCTGGAGAGTATACCAGAATAGCCAAGGCAGCTGTGAGGAAAATGAAGAAGGCTGAGGAAGATTACAGAAGTCTCATGGTCAGATATAAAGAGGCTAAGTGCGAAATTGAGACATTAAATGGCGAGTTGTCTGAAGCCTATACGAATGTGAGGTTTCTTGAGCAAGAGGTAGTACAAGCTCATGCCAAGATAGAGAGAGTCTCCTCCCAGAAGTTAGATGATGTTATCTCATCTCAAAAACCTTCTTCAGACAAGTCCGGGTTGGGATACACCGGAGGAAGCAGCTCATCAGCCAAAGCTACCAAAGAAGTGAAGTTTGTGAAGGCCGCAGTGCCTATTGTAGAAGAAACCATCCCTGAGAATGTGAAGGTTGAGAAGAAGAATGTGAGTGAGCAACGAATGGTGAATAAGCCCCGAAATCACTCCATGGGTAGACATGAAACCAGAGGAAGGTCTCTCCCAAGATCACAACGGAATCCTAGAACGGACTATGTGTGTCATTACTGCGGAATGCAAGGACATACCAGACCCAACTGTCAAAAGCTGAGATCAGACAACAATTCAAGCGCACCTCGGTCACGAGGAAGGAGAAATGACATGAGGTCTTGGGGTGGTGAACAACCGAGAAGTCAGAATCGTGATCCTGGCATGATGGACGTGATGAAAATGATTGGTGCCTTCACCACCTGCTTGGAGAGTTTCACCAGAAGGTTTGATAGTCCAAATTCTCGTACCCAATCCGTTAAGGATATCACCCCAAACGCACGTGACGTGTGGGTGAAAAGGGGTGCTCATGCATAAGCATTATAACATGTCCACGCATAAATTCTTTCAATATTTTGGGACATTTGCTGTTGCATTTTTTTTCCTGCATTGCTCTATTTTTTATATTTTTATTGTGTCCGGTTGTTTTGTACCGGTTGTCTTTGTTATTTTTCTTTTGTTGTTCTGTTTTGGGTGTGTTCAAAAATTCAAAATCACATAAAAAAAATAGAAAATCCAAAAAGTTTGATCACTTTGTTGAGTTTTGTCTCAAAGCATGTTTTGCCCTGTACCTTTGTACTTATGGCTTTGTGCATTTAACGAGCTTAGCTTGTCTCTCATGCACTCATATCATTGTGGAAGAAATTCTGAAATCTATGTGACTGTTGTAAATAGATCTTCAACCTTGTCATGAATGATTAGTGAATGGTTTTTGTTGATCTTGAGACATGCATAGACTCATGCCTATATATCTTCCCACTTTTATTTTTTTTTTGCTTAAAAGAGCTCTCTAATTGTAAATCTCCAAATGAAAAGAGATATAGAGCTGCAAAAGCCTGTCGCACAAACTAGTATTCGACTAGGAAAAAGGGAAAGCGACCAAAATAAAATGTATGATGCCCAACAAGCCAAAGGCTAACTCATAAATTGAAATATCAAAAATTTCAGGCATCTTTCTCTAAATGAGATTCTCTTTGCTCAAAAGTTGCAAATGATATGTTAAAAATGGAGCCAAATGAAAAGCTTCAATGAATTATTGTCAAGTACATGTGGGAGGTCATATATGCATGTTTCTATAATTGAGATAGATCACATAATCTAGTGCTAGTTGTGTATGCCTTGATTGAATTGATCATTGAAGCTTCACATTGGACTAAGGACTATCTCATTTTTGATATTCACACACAACACACAAGTCTATGTTCAATGAATGCCCTATTCATTTGTGTGATTGTACTTGATTAAATGTGTTTTCACATGCTCAATCTTTGTTGATCAAACCCAAAAAGATTTTTGATTGTTTTATTTGTTTTTGAAAGTGATTTTATACTTTCTTGTCATTTGTCTTTCATTAAGAAGCATGTTTTTGTGTGTCTTCAAAAACTGGTTCAGGGGTTGTTTCGCGAGAAGCTCGCGACTTAGAGCTTCCCGCGAAAAGGAGTTGAGGGAATTTTTTCTTTTAACTTGTCACACAGGAACTTTCGCGACTGTCTCGCGACCAAAAGCTACTCGCGAAATACTGTTTGGCTAAAATTGGATTTTTCCAATTTCAGACAGAAGTTACCGCGACTGTCTCGCGACTGTTTCGCGACCTATTGCTTCTCGCGAAAATTTTTATGCTTCAGTGGCTCTTCTCGCGACTGTGTCGCCACTCTCTAACCCGCGAAAAACGCGTGTTTTCAGTTTTTATATAGCTGATGTGACAGTTTTTCAAAACTATCAAACTTCCCTCGCTTAACCTCTCTCAAAGTTTTTCAACCCAAAATCACTATTCCATTCATTTTCCTTCAATCCAAGCACTTTTTCTGCATTCTTCTTCTTCAAGGTATGATTCTTAACTATTTCCTTTCAAGTTTTACTTAGATTATGCAGAATTTTTGTTAGGGTTTTGATAATTGGGGATTTTCGAAACTTTGGGTTGTTTTTCAAAATTGGGTGAATTCTTTTCATTTTTTTGATTGGGCTGTGTCCCTTTAGTTGTTTCTGCACTTGTGTTGGCCCCTTGTGGCATTCTATCATGTATTGAGGGTAGTTTTTCACATGTTCATGCATTATTCATGTAGTTTTTGTTTTTGTGCACACTAAGTGTTTGTCAAAATGTCCGAGTGACATTTTTGTGCTATCTTGAAATCAAGTGATTTCAATCAATGGACACTCACTTGTATGACCTTATTTTACTTGGTTTGGTCATTGATTTTGTGTTTCTATCACTTTGTTCATGTTGCACATTTTTGACACACAACCAAACACACTTAGGCACCCTCATGCATCTCTTGCCGCACACACTCATCAGCACATGCTCACAGACACACACTCTTGCACTATTGTTTTTGTTGCATTGTAGTTATTCCTTATAAGTTGGAGACTCTTACCATGATGTTTGGTGTTTATCATGCTCTGTTTTTCAGTGAGTCTATGTCTGTTTTAGCACTAACTTGATTCTAATGGAGTTTGTCTTCTGGTTTGTGTTTGTGCATTGTTGTTTCCCTCTTTGCTTTGTGCAATTGTGCAGATGTCTCTCACCAAGCATGCAGCTAGGAAGAAATCGACTTCAAAGAGAGCCCGAACTGATTCAGATCATTTCCGGTCTATAGATGCTGATATGAAGTACAATGACTGCTACAAGACCAAGACGATCATCATGGAACGGGTAGTCCAGTTAGAGACTCTTGAGGACACTTTCATCCCTGAAGTGTTCAAAGATAGAACTTGGACCAAGCTGCTGAACCCAACTGGAGTGGTCTATTCAGAGATCATCAAGGAGTTCTTCTCTAATGCCATTGTCAACGGAGATATTATTGAGGGCTGGGTGAGACATAAGGAGTTTCAGATTACTAGGGAAAGCATCCAAGATTATTTGGAGACTCGTCCTCCATCTCAGCAAATCACAGTTGCTTATGAGGATAGATTGGGTAAGATTGATGAGATGATCAAAATCCTTGGTGGTGTATCGAAGAAATCATCCATGGACACTCTCAAGTTCTCTCCAGAAATGAGAACATTGAGCTATGTGATGATTCACAATCTATATCCAGTCACCAATCTCACAACTCTATCTGCTCCGAGAACAAGATTTCTGTATGATCTCTTCACACATAAGGAGATTGACATTTGTGGCCACATCATGCATGTCTTGAAGAAGAGTATCACAAAGCAGAATACACGGACTGTGATGCCGTTCCCCTCCTTGATCATGGGTTTGATTGCCAAGACAAAGCTCAAGATACCCAGTGGTCTCACTGTTGTTCCGAGGGATTATCCCATTGGTGGTCATACTTTGACTAGGAGCACTGCACACATTCGAGGATCCAAGACTGGTGTGCATACCATACCACCACCTCGACAAGTTCAGCAGGAGGAAGCTGAAGATACAGAGGAAGAGATTGACAGGTTCACATCGGCTCCAGAGCCCTCTGCACAGCCATCATCTTCTGCTCCACCATCAGGCTTAAGCAAACTTGATCAGTTGCTTGCTAAAATGGACCAGATGTCGACAGTGCTTGACTCTCATGTGCAGCACACAGCAGATCAGTTCGCATATCTTCAGGGGCAGATCATCGCATTAGCATCACAAGTTCAGGATTTGTCTCCCACTCATGGCTCTGATTCGGAGTCCGAGATGTTCTAGTCCTTTGGCCATTCCGGTCAAAAAGGGGGAGAAATTTCTGAGGGGGAGCTGGAGAAGAGCTTGCACAGTGTTAGGGGGAGCATAGCCTAGATACACAGTAGCATTGGTTATTGGTTTTAAAGACGGTTTTTATTCAGTATTTTTAGTGTTTATAACTGTTTTTTCTGCTTTTGGTTTAAAGCTTTGATACTACACTTTATTTAAGTATTATTTCAGAAGTTTTCTTTTGTGTTAGTCTCTTTGCTTTGTAGCATACTTTACATGTACCCATGTTGCTTTTGTAAGCTTTAAGGGTTGTTTTGTTTCATTGCATATTTTGTAGGCTTTTATGGTTTGTGCCATGTATTTGCAATACTTTGCTTATGCAGCCTTTATGCTTGTGCTATTGAAGTCTAATGTCATACATTTACTTCAGTACATCACTCTTGTGCCCTAGTAGGATTGTTCCTAGATGCATATACGTTCTATGCATTGGTTGAGTGATGAACACTCTTGTGCCCATGTAGGATTGTTCCTAGATGCAAATACTTTGAGTATTTTGCATTGGTTGAGTGTTGGATTTGCAAATGGTACTCTTCATATGAACTTATCATCTTGCATATCCGGATGTTCATTCCTTGTGTGAATGAGCATAGTAATTGCTTGTGTATAGTGATTACTTGTTTGATCTTGCCATGATCTAGTGTTTTCTATTTCATCTTGCTTGATCATGCTATTGTTGCTCCATATGCTTTTCAAGTTTTCTGCATACAATGATAATATTTTGTTGTTGTGTTTCAGGAGTTACTTGTTCATATGTTTCAAGAGCTTATCAGAATCTAGAATTAAGTGTGAGTGAGTTTTGCCTGTGTTCCCAAACTCACGGTTAAGTCTAGAGTCTGTTTTAGGGTTTTGTCACGGAATAGCCAAAGGGGGAGATTGTAAAGTTGTGATTTACAACTATGTGTTTTGTTGGCTTTTATTCCGTGCCAAATTTGATTATAATTACTTTCAATTATTTATACCCTGTATTTGTTGTGGGAATTGTTGTAAGGGGTGTGTGATAGAGAGTGTGTGAAGACTCAAGCAAAGTGGAAGCTGATGGAATCTCGCGGGTATGTCGCGACTAAGCTTCCCGCGAAGTGAAGCATGTGCCTTGCACATGCTGGAATGCGAAGAGTCAGGACAGATGGAGACAGCTGTCTCTCGCGAGTATCTCGCGGGTAAGGCCTTCCCGCGAGACACCCGCGAGACATGCTGTTCTGCCAGCCTGTACTGACTGACTCACACATTCTGCACCTATCCTATATAAACCCCCATTACCCACAAATGTTGAGGAATGCTTCAGAGAGAAAACCCTAGCCAAACACATTTGCAATTAGAGATTGTCATCCCCACCTTTCTGTATACACTTACTTGTGGTATCTCCTCAACCCTTCCCTCTCCATTTCCACACCATTGAGAGGTTGATAGCCCAAACACTTACCACACCATTTGAGAGTGTTGAGTGACGTTTTGGTGCTGCTGGGAAGCATTGGAAGAAGCCAAGGATGGCAGATGCAACATGGAGCTTGTTGCGGGATCCGGAGAACTAGACAAGACACGGTTCCGAGAAGCCTTGTTGGAGTAGGAGCTTGGAGGGCTTAGGTGCATCGGGTAGATTAGGCTTGGAGGGTCTTTTGCTCACTCATGTATCCCAACTGATTGTCTAGTGGATCGATTTCCGCTTGGAGGGCGGCGGAGAGGTTTTTCGCCGAGTTCTTCGGTTTCCTCTTCGAAAACACGTCTTGGTGTTTTCTGTGTTTGCATCTTTCTTCCCTACTCTTTTATATTCCATTATACTGCTGTGTTGCTTAGTTTATGGATTAGAGTAGCTTATTGATTATACGCTTGTGTTTACACGTTTCCGCACTTAGTATTAAGTTTGTGTACAATCAACCAAGCCGTAATTTTAATTGGGGGTCTAAACAGCTCTTGTGTTTTTCAACACATTTTAGAGCTTTCACTATAGATATATATATATATATATATATATATATATATATATATATATATATATGAAACTACCAGCAGAATTTATTTGTATTCGACCACAACAATGAATTATGAATCCTTGTCATTACATTTACACCTATCTTATTTCTGCCACCGAACCTCATATACAAAAGCAATTGCCAATCTAACAAAGCTACCAATCCATTCATTCACGCATAACTTACCAGCTATAGTCAATTTCAAGGCTCTTACTCAAACAAAACCACAATGGCACAAATCAAAATTCAAATAAAAAATTTAGAACCAAATGCAAATCAAAAGAAAAGGGCATGAATGAACCATTTACCTCAGGAATTATTACCCTCCTCGATTGAAACCGAACTCTGCGTGTAATATAAAACTTGTAACGATCCCTTTACACCATCAACATGAAGATTTCTTACTCTTTGAGTGAAAGGGTCGCACAAAACCAGCTGTCGCTCTCTGTTCTCCACAAACAACTCTCCATTCTTCCAAAACCCCAACGGCCTTTCTAAACCAAGAAAAGCCTCCTATCCTCACAAGCGGATAAGCCTAGTCCATGACTCTGTTGGGTGCACGTGACACCCTTGGGAGTCCAACACACACATTTTGTCAAAGCTCATTTATGAGCTTGTTTCAAGAGTCTTCAAATTCAGCCTTTTCATTTATTGAGAAGTGACCAAAGCATGGAGGGGTCTGACTTCTCTTATTGAGAAGTGCTGCATGGCGTGTGGGACACGCTGAAGAAAAAGAAAAGAAAGAAGCAAAGGCCATTCGACCTAGTGAGCAGTGCTGAAGCAGAAATCAGAGAGCTGAAGAAAAGGAGCTATTCGGCCATTTTGTGAGTTAGTTCTAGAGAGAGCAAAACACATAAAAGAGAGAGCTTCAGCTGGTGGTGCAGTCCGAAAATAGAGAGAAACACAGTGAGAGTGTGAGAGAGTGAAAAAGAAAAAAGGAGACATTTTTTCTTTGTTCAAGTTACACACAAGGAAAATTGGTGGAGTTCTCTTGGAGTTTTTGAATACTACAACCATGGAGAGTTGGAGTATTTAGAGGAAGATTTTGCTACTGACTTTGTGGTGAGATTATATTTACTCCTTGAGATTTATTTGTTGTATATCCAATTTATTGTGGACTCAAGTTTAGCATAAACTTGATAGTTGTAATCTCTATTTCATAGTGGATTTTTTCGGAGCTGTCCCGTGGTTTTTCCCTCTACACTAGAGGGTTTTCCACGTAAGATTTGGTGTTCTTGTATGATTGTGTTTATGTGGTGCTTGCTGAAATTTTTTTTGTTTCCATAATATTACTATTGCTTGGTAGTCATTAATTTTAATTCGCATAGACATAGAGGAGGCTAGGATTTTTCCCCAACAGACTCCTTAACACCAAACTCAAACAACACCCAGATATCAAAACACGTCTCCTCCTCTTCGTTCTTAGGAAAAACTATCATAGCAACCAATTCATTTAGCACCGTGAAAGTCCTCCCATACTCAAAGCGATTCCCAGCAAGGCTAATAGCATCCGGCAACGGCGTCGTTTGGAACACCTCGTCGCTCACGTCGAAAGCAACAACCTTCTCGTCGTTAAAACCACACCAGAAACAAACCCCATTTGCATAAGCTCAGCTGGGAGTTGAAGAACAAGGCACATCATCATTGTCTACCATATTGATAAGCTTTCTCCATGAACAACCACTGTTTAGACTATATACCTCGGCTACCCGGTTCAGACGAAGAACCTGAACTTCCCGGTCCGTTTGAAGAACCGGCGGTTCACGTATTGGGACATAACGAATCCTCATGACCTTAAACTCGTTACGTTTGGAATCGAAACCGAAACAGACATTATCCACGTTGGACGCGGGAGGGAGTGCCTTGAGCTCTGACGTGGCGGGGTTATAGACAAAGATATCATGGTCAAAGAGACAAAGCAAGCCATTACAAGAACCCACGATCTTAGGCTCGCGTGGGGTTTGTGGAAGATCAAGAACTTTCTGAGACAACAAGGCAAGCGAGTGGTACGAGAGGAAAGAGTGAGTTTGAGTTCTGGGTGTAGACTCAACTGTGCGTTTTACGAGGAGGAGTTGATGGGGCGTGGTGTATGTCGTGGTGTTGTTGATGATGGATTGGTTGAAAAGATTATTGGAGAGGAAATCTGGTGTGCCAATGAGAAATAGCCAAGATTTGCACACGCATCTGAATCGGAGAAGAGATTTTGCTGGTAACATGGAGAGTATTTTGAGGACCACATTCTCGGGGAGATAGGTGGACATGGCTCCGCCACTCCCCAGGAGCCACCACCTCTCCTCCGGTCATCCAAATTGGAACAGAGAGGGAGAGTTTTATTACAGAATTTTGCACACGTCACTCCCGCATGTTTGGTAGAGAACAACAACCACGATAATGTAATAGTTATTTCTAAAGTTTAGATATTTTTTAATTTGGTTATATTTTTATTACAATAATAATCATTCTTTATGAATAATTATTTTTTAAAATGAAGAATAATTATTCCTCTCTAAAATTGTTGTATCAACTATTTCTTAACAAGTACAATAATTTCAAACTTAATATATTTCTAAATAAACAAAACTTCCTATATACATCTAACAATTATAAAAATAAAAAATCATAAAAAAATAATACATATCTCTCTTAAGTTTAAAATATAACTATTTTTAAGGAGATATAATTGTATGATTGAGATATTTCCTAAAATAAATCTTAAGTTTTATTCTAATTTTATAACTTTTTTTGAGAGAGATATATATATATATATATATATATTATTGAGATTTAATTTTATAACTCACAACCAAACTTATGAATAGGTTTAGTTATTACATTACAATACATTTTATTCTTAATAATAAAGATTACAATTTCTGTTGTAATCCCCATTCAGTGTACCCTTAGGTCTCGTTTGAGAAGAGAGAATGGAATGGAAATGAATGAAAAAAATAATTTTAGAATATTCATCCCTTCTCTTGTTTGGGAGTTTTAATGTAGGGAATGGAAAACACATTCTTTTGTTTGGGAGTTTAAGTGGAAGGGAATGGAATTGGTAGGAGCAAACACTCATTATTCTCTATTCCCTTAAAACCTTATATTTTCATTTCTCTGAAACTGAAAGGAATGGAATTAGATTTAATGATTTTTTTACTAAAACCCCCCAAAATACCCCTACATATTCAACTATTTATTTTAAAATAAAGGTCTAATAGTAATATTATCATAAAATAATTTCATTTCATTCCATTCCCTCCATGTTGCTCCCAAACAAAATTACTTACATTCCATTCATTTTCATTCCTTTCCATTCCTTTATTTTAACTCGTTTGGGAGGAGGGAATGGAATAAAATGGAAAGGAATGAAAAGAATCATTTTAGAATATTCTTTCATTCCCTTGTTTGGGAGTTTTAATGGAGGGAATGGAAAGCTCATTCCCTTGTTTGGGAGTTTAAGTGAGAGGGAATGGAATTGGTAGGAGGGAACACTCATTCCTCCCTATTTCTTTTTAAACCTCAAATTTTCATTCCCCCTGAAATTGGGAGAAATGAGAGGGAATGAAATTAGATTTAATGATTTTTTTACTAAAACTCCCAAAATACCCCTATATATTCAACTCTTTATTTTAAAACTCCCAAAATATAGAGAAATAAGTGTTCCTTCCTACCCATTCCATTCCCTTCCACTTAAACTCCCAAATAAGGGAATGGAAAGTCCATTCCCTCCATTAAAACTCCCAAACAAGGGAATGGAAGGGAAGAATATTCTAAAATTATTATTTTCATTCATTTCCATTTCATTCCATTATCTCCTCCCAAACGAGGTCTAAAACATCCAATCAAGATTACTTAATTTCATTCCATTTCATTCTTTTCCATTCCTTTCTCTTACTTAAATACATTTATTTCCATTCCCTTATGATCATTCCATTCAATTTTATTTTATTTCATTCCCTTATAAACTCCCAAACGAAGGCTTATTGTTTTTTATATAGCTATGTGGTATCTTTTTGTACTAAATACTTTCTCCATACCTTGACACAAAGTCCCATACTCGATGCAGCTGAATATAATTGATGATACTGTATTAAAAAAGTTTCCAGGTTCACTATTTCATAATTTTTTTATTGGATTGTTATTTGTTATTTTTTTCAAAATATATTGAGGAGTGAGGATTTTAATTATATTATCATGTTTTGCATTTGACACTTAGCAAAATATTTAAAATGATTGGGATTTTTTTTTTACTAGATAGTTATTTGGGTTTTTTTTTTTTTTTTTAAGAGCAGGCTTAGGTCCAGTGTCCAGTAGTATTGGACTCGTTGAGATGATAACATATGTCAACTTTTGGACACATGCCACTACCTCTCTCTCACAACCACACCACCACACCAAAACGCACCGTCATAGCAAACCCACCATGACCCAATACCCAAATAAAACCCAAAAACCACCTGCCACTATCATCACCACCGTGAACAATCCCCCACCTCTACCACCATGAACCCACAAAAAAATCCATCCACAGTCAAATCAAACCCATAACAAAATCTGAATAGAAGGAAACAAACAAAGCATAAAGCTAAGAAAGAGAAACAAACGCCTTCTTGAGCTTAATTTCAAGCTCCATCAACTCAGTAGCCAAGCTCTAATCATGGTAGCCAAGGCGTGAATAGTAGCGATAGCCTCCACAAGATCTGGGCTTGGGCTTGGGCTTGGGCATCATTAGGCGAGACGGTGGCTAACAGCAGCTTGGGCGAGCTAGTCGTTGAGAGAGAGATAGAGAGAGATGTGGGAGACAGAGAGACTGTGAGTGGGAGACAGAGAGTTGGAGAGAGAATATATTAATTAAAAACTATACCATTCTGCTACAGTAATGTCTTACTTGTAAGTCGTTAGTAAGACATTACTGTAGCAGTATTGTATAAATTTTTACAATTACAAGTCTGGGTAAAGCATGTCTTTTGTGCTTTGATGCTAAAATTTAGCATATTTTTACATTTACAAGGCTGGGTACTGATGCTCTTATGAGGCTAAAGCAACATGACATGCTCACTAGTAGGGATCAAGATACTTGAACCCAAAATCTAAGTCTTGTTGGCCATTAGGCTGCTTATCATGTTGGTAAATGATCGAGATTATTATCTTATTAATAAATTTATTACAAAAAAATATTTTTAAATATTTTTAATTTCAAAATTATATGTAAAGCATAAGTTTTTATAATATATAATAATTTTTTCACAAACTTGGTGTAAATTAAATATTATATATGGTGTTGGTGCATACACAATAATAATGGAAATAACACAAAGAGAAACGAAATAATACTTCTGAATATTATTAATTTGAAGAGAAAAAAAATACATAACACTATTTGGATTGAGGCACGACACTCGCTCTCTTTAAGGAGATTCAAGCTAAGTTTTGTAATTGGTGCAGACCTTTTCTGACTTGTCTCCCCCAGGATACAATAATCCAACAAGTGTCATATGGCTAGAACAACCTCTACACAAAGTGTTCAAGTCCAAACTCCACCAGAAAAAAGAACACCCTTCCTTGCAAAGAACCTCTCTGTTTGTTTTAGTGTATGTTGCAGTAACTTGGATTGGATTTGAATAAGTCTATTTATAGGGTCAATGGGCCTCACAAAATTACTACCCAAATTAATCTGATTAATTAGGTCCATTATTCTGATGTAGTGGGTGTTACAAGATTAATTGCTGGATATTAATTTGATGGGCTGGAGTTACACAATTAATGGTGAGATAAGGAGTTTCCTGAAAAATGAAAATGCCCAAACGGATAGTCCATTAAGTGAGTTAATGGCTTTTTATTCTCCGTAACATAATAAAAATGGAGTATTAATTAGGGCCATTTACTCATCAACAGATATGGTAATTATTCTAAATGGGCTGTCAAGTAGGAGGATCCAAGAGGCTGAGTCATTTCCATTTTTGATACCTCCACCCTTCACCTCCCCTTTGTGCAAGTATTTAACCCAAAATCTAAGACAATTCATATTCTCTCTCCTTTAATTACCACAATTAAAAAGAACAAAATATTCTCTCTCCTTTTCAATGTGGGATTAAATATTTTTCACTAATTCCTCATCTTCTATATTCATTCACACATCTTTACATTTATATTGTAATATTTATTCATTTTAATTAATTAATATTAAAATGCTCCAACATATGGATTTAAAAATAGTATTTAATCAGTACATTAATAAAATAGTCATACCTATAAAATTTTACTTCTTTATTGACTCATTTTCATTGCATATTAAAGTAATATTAAAATACTAAAAAAATTATTCTCCAACTTGATAGTATAACTTTCTCCCCCCCAAAAAAAAAAAAAAAAAAAAAAGAACTTTGATACTATAACTTTATTATAATTTATTAATATATATGTAATAAATATTATTTTTTATTCAAATGTTATCATGTTAAAGGAAAGTATAAGTGGGTTCTAGTTAACTCAACTAGTAAAATTTTTTATGATTTTTATTTTTTATTTTTTATACCATAGAACGAAAAGACAAAGTCTTACATAGTAGTTGGAACTACCCAAAAGTGATGGATTGGCATTAAAGCTGCCTGAAAAGCTAGATTATATACATCACAAACTATGAGCCTAGGAACAAAAATAGAATGGACAAACAGACCATTCTGATACAAAGACAAAAGATCCTCCATCGTGTTCTGCTCCTACCAGCAAGGACTTCTAGTAAAGTTGACCACTTCCATAGTTCTCTTGCGATTAGTTAAAAACAGAACACGGCTGAAACCAAGGCTCCTAGCTTTGACAGCTACTTCCACCATTGCTTCCTGCACTGCCTGGGTGGCATTTGCTGCTCCACAGCTTGAGACACCATTGACAATGAGATTCCCCTGCCTGGCATTTGCTTCATAGGCATAACCAATCCTTTTGCCCCTTCTTAGCCTTGCACCTGCTATCTTAATGATGATCTGCTAGGTATCACCTAAGCCTTGAGGATTGTTTTTCTGCCTTGTTGACTGGTGTTGAGAATTGTTTTGGTTGTTGAAAGCCACCTGATACCTTTATTGTCCAGCAAGTCCGTATGTGCAAGATTCTTTGACCTATAGATGACCCGAGCATGTTGCCTAGGCATCCATGCAAGCAAGAGTCCTCCACTCAGGCCATTCCTTGGCATTTCCCACCCATCAACAAAACCATAGTCTTTCCAAATCCGTTTACCTCTATCTTTAACTAACTGAGTCTCCATAAGAAACAGTACATCAGGTTTAGACTCGAGGGTCTTTTTCTTACATTGTAGAACTGCAGAGGGTTTGCCTAAACCTTTGCAGTTTTAACTCATTATCCTCATAGGGGATGGGGAAGCTGATTAGGGCTAGCTTCCCATTGCCCATTTGGATATTGTGAGCTTGATCCTTCTAATGGAGGTAAATTCTGAAACTGTGCTGGACAGGGGGGGGGGGGGGGGGGGGGGGGCGCCTCAACATCTTGGTTATCACAAACAACCTCCTTAGCAAAGAAACCACATAAGAGTCTTTGTCGAAGGTTTTGGCCAAATTTCTCCATTTCCTTACGAAACCTCTTCCTCGATGCAAACATTTGGTTAAAATCCTTTTCCCCATTGCTAACAGAGAAAGGTATGGGTTCAAAGTGGGTAGAGACAGGGGAGGGGTGCTCAAAACCATAAGAGGTCTCTGGGTTACTCATGGAGTCCAAGCCCTTTTGACCAACCAAATTAGGACGTTTGAAATTTCCTAAGCATGTGTCTTGGGCCGAAGGATGTGGCCCACTATGAGCCCTCTCAAGATTGGGCTTCAAGTTCTCATGTGAAATACCAACCTCTACAGCTCGGGTTTGGGGTCTAATTAGGCTAGGCCCATGGCTTGAACCCCCAACTTCAAAATGAAATCTACCTCGATCCACCCATTGGATGAAGGATTCGATGATGGAATCAGGGGATTTAGGAATCATACCTCGTTCCCATGCATGTCTTTGAATGACCTTTGGCCCCACATTCAGACTATCCAAATTAAACATGACAGCAGTAATTGATTCACTATCTATTTCCGTTGTAGACGACATGTCCTCTCTAACCTCACCATTTGTCATAAAAGGACCCGTGCCAGCTACCCAAGTCCACTTCAATCCCGATGAACTTGGTGATTGCCAAGGGGGGCGCAAGGAGAAGGTACCATTAAGGGCTATGGTAGAAGGAGAACTGGGAGCATGAGATGGTTGCATGTCACTAAAAGGGTCAACTACACTTATTGGGCGATTGATGGTTAAATAAGAGATCTAGAGTTCAATTCCCGTCTACACAAAAAACTGATTGGTATTTATCCAAAATTCATATAGATACCAAAATAGGTAATGCGTTTTTTTTTTTTTTGGTATCTATCCATATAATTAATTGGAATAAAAATCTTTTGCGTTAGTTTTAGATATTTCAAAAATAATTTTATTACTAATTGAAATTTTTTTTGAGAATCTATTACAAATATATATATTAATAGCCAAACTTGAGAGAAAATCCAATTAGATTTCAATTGAATTCTCAATTTTGTGCCACTTGTCCCATCTAATTTTTAATTTTTGTGCTAAGTGAATTATTGAGCGTAAAAATTGAAAAGTTCAAATTCAGTTAGATTCTAAATTGGATTTTAAATGGAGACTAATTTTGTGCCACAAGTGCATCTAATTTTTTTAATTTTTGTGGCAAGTGAATTATTGGGTGCAAAAACCGAAGAGTCTAAATCAAATTAAATTATAAATTATATATATATATGTGGGGGGTGAAAAGCCCAACCTAACATATTGGGCCCAAGGCCCTATTTGAGGACTACTGTTTGTCCGAAGAGATGAAAGTACTTGAGAAGAAGCCCATGTAAAAGAAACATGTCTGGAGATGAGCATGGGGCATAGTCCGAGGAGATATTCAATTGTTCGAAGAGGCCATTATCCTCGGATCCGAAGAAGCGTGGTCAAACAGACGTCTGGGAAGTTCAAGTGATCCCCCTGACAAGTCTAGTGATAGAGATGAACCTCAGGCGCGCCCGGGGATGATAGGAACGGAGAAATATCTAGAAGACAAACTTCAACCACCACATTAAATGCACTGCATCTACTTTTCTGGCCGCATTAATGTGGAGAAGACCCCTGAACAGTACAATCTCAGCTACCGCCACTCACACAAGGCTAAAGAAGATACATGATGGGACATGCACTCAAGTGGGTGTTTAGATGATGAACAAGTGGACGATGAAGATGAAGGGAGAGGGTGCTATATAAGGGGGAGAGGCCTCTGATAAAATAAGATCGGAAAAAGAAAGAGAAAGGAAGAAAACATCTTTACTGTAGCTCTAAGAATTGTAACCAACGTTCATTCAATAAAACTCCTCTTCGGACGTTCATGTTTGCATTTGTCCGAGCATGGTTGCATGTTAATTTACTCACAAACACCATAGTCCATTACTGTTTGATTTACTACTAGCCCAGCTCTTTCACCCACTCTCTACAAATTCATTGTTCAGGGTTGATTGGGCTCATAATTCGAACCTTTTGGGCTTGGGCTACAAAAATTGACCCTACAATATATATATATATATAATATGAGAAACCATTACATATTTTTAGAAATGCATAGTTTAAAAAAGTGTAAGCTATTACCATGTATAATTTAAACATCTTTTTTAAAAAAAAGTATAATTTGAACCATATAATTGTGATTGTTTTTTATTGTACCCGTGCATATGCTTGTGGTTAGATACTAATTGAATATAAAATAATAATATAAAGCTAAATTGAGAAATTTAAAAGTGTACATCGTATTCTAATATGACTTACAGCCCTACATATACACCCACATAATAAAGAAAATTCATATTTTCAATATAAAATTTGGTTAAAAAATAAAAGTAAAAAAAGTTTAAATATCATAAAATTAGTACACATATTTTATTTTTAAACTATAACTACTTAAAAATGTTATATTTTTATTAAAAATGAAAGCTTCTAAACGCACACATTGATGCATAGGACATGCGATGTGACTAATTTTTATTACATCATTGTGTTTTAATTTAGAAATATAAATATGAAACAAGAGTTTGGCATGATACAAACACAATGGGAAAGTAATTTTTGAAAAATTATAATACAATAAAAATACAAAATAAAACATATTTTCTGGTTTATCAGTTTAAAATATAAATCATAATTCATAGGCATTGAAACATTTAAAAAAGTAATAAAATCATACACGTGAGAAGGTAATATTTTAGTATTTTGACTAAACTCTATAAGCCCACATCGCCTCATTTATTTTTCTTCCTTTTGCAGTTTGCACTAAGCCACCAAAACAACTTCACCTATTAGGGCCGAGTGCCGCTATGGGCTTGTGCCTATGTACTTCCACCACGACAGTCGCTCCCATCACCACCACCAACACACTATCATTATCGTCAAAATATGAATTGTAATGACTTTCGAGCCCAATATCTTGCCTATCGAACCATAGAGATAGCAAAAAATACCACTAAGTTAGAGCTTAGAAGTCTTGACAAATTGTTTTTTATTAGAATGTTGTCATGATATATAAAGTGTTAAAATAAAAAAAAACAGGTGCAATTTCTATAATTGAATTTTCTTTTGGTTTAATTTTAAGGCAGGTAGATCCAACCCAAAAGCCTACTGGACTATAAAATGAACACCAACCATCACGTGAAACCAACGGGCATCAGTTTCCAAAGGCGACGTATTTGCGTTTCCTTTGGGCTTCAGTTTGCAGCGAATTTTTAAAGACTTGAGCTAAAAATGAATCATTTATGGGCTTTCCTTTCGGACTTCAATTTGCAATGATTTTTAAAGACTTGAGCCCATATGGGCATTCAAAGCTCAATCCTAATATTATAAGGTCCACGCAAAAAAAAAAAAAAAAAAAAAAAAAAAATATATATATATATATATATATATAAATTTGTACGAATTAAAATTTTGGTAGAAGAGTTTAAAATGGATTAAAGTAGTAGTATTGAAAAAAAAAAAATTAGCATCGCGAAAGCAAATTATCCTTTTTACTTATAATGTAAGAGATCAATGAAATCTATCACATTGATTTTGTTAGCTAGAGCGAATGATCCTCTATATATATATATATATTTTTTTTTTTTTGGAATAAAAAAATTGTAAAAGGGTGGAGAGTGAAAGTAAAATTTATAAATTTAATTAATTAATATACCATCTGGTAAAAGGACTTAATGATGCACGGATTAATTAAAATTAAAAAAAAAAAAAAAAATATATATATATATATATATATATATTTGTAAACTTAAAAATAGAGGATTGAAGGATAGTAACAGTAATATATATATATATATATATATATATATCCAAAACATTTTTGGGATATATATATATATATATCCAAAACATTTTTGGGAGAAAAATATTACTTTAAGTTATATGGCTAAAACATGTTGCATGAGATTGAATTCTAATCAAAACAAAAATTATGATACATTATTAAGTAAATAGATTTAATAGTGAAATAAAGTTGTTAAACCTTTTAATAATAGAGTTTATATAAAAATATTTAAACACTTTAGAACTTCAATAATAGAGTTTATTTAGGATAATATTTCTAAAATATTTTGCCAGGGTCAAATGTTGTTATGTTGGCAAATCCAAGTCAAATCACACTTTCTAATGCATTTGAGTTTTAGGTTTTAGTGTCGTAAATAGTGTTGAAGATCTATGTTAGAAGACGTAAGAAAACAACTTAAGAATCCATTCAAAATAGTGAAATTTCACTGTTTATGAACAGTAGCAGTATATATTTGACTTTTCAGTCACTTTTTATCACATCCGTGGGTTTTGTGCACTGTTCACAGGACCCACAAACTTCACTTTTCAGCAACTTTTTTATTAAAAATGAGTCACACAGTCCTATTCACACATTTAAAAATTATTTTGCTACAATGTTTTCAGTTTTCAGCAAACAGCAAAAATAAGTTGTATCCAAATGGACCTTTAGTTAATCTATCGAGACGCGGGAATTAGCAAAAAATCAGTAACACAAAGACCATATCAGAAACTTTCAAGTAAATCTAAAGATCTGTTGGTGTAAAAACTAAAACACACCTACCACAGATTTGTTGCTGTGAAGTTAGTTATGCATCAAAAAAGGTTGCTAAGGAGAGTAATCCAACCAAGTTGGAATTGCGCTTGGATAACTTGGACGTTCTACTATAGGTAGGTACTTTGGGATCATCAAGTACATTCTATGTACTTGTAATCTCAATCTTTGTTAGTGGATTCTTGAAGGAGTTGTGACTTATATATCACCCGTAGGGGTTTTCTCTATCATAACCATATTATCATGTCTTTTGAAATTTATTTTTAGCTAAATTAAATTCTAGATTGGTGATGTGGTTGTGCCTATATTGAATCTTGCATAGATTGGACTAATTAATCAACTTGAGTAATTGGTTAATTTAATTAAGGTCAAGATAAATCCAACATATCTTAATGTACATATAATGAGTTACGTGACAGAGATATGTCATACACATTTAAAACTAACACTAGTCCATATTGCATAACGACCACGTGTAACGCCTAATATTTAATGTATAATATATGATACGATTGGTTTGAGTTGAACTTTTATTTATTTATTTTAAATTTGAAAACCACAGCCCACTTGGTTCTCTCACTCCTTGCTCACGGAGCGACGTATCGAGAAAAAAATCAAGAAGAAAAAGCCTGATTTTGTATGTCCAACTTGAATCGATCTCAATGGATCCCTTGTGGCAGGAGAGTCGGTGAAGGGATCATGAAAACCACACACACACACACACACACACACACACACACATATATATAAACATCGGTGGTAATGATCAAGAAGAATTATTCAGAATCCTTGAATCAAACAATTCGTCTGATTCTTTGGACGATGATTTTTCTTCTTCAACTGATTCTTGTTATCATTCTGCTGATGATTCTTCTGATTCTCCTAATATTAAACTTGGTTGTAGAAATTCCTGTTGCAATGTTGTTAAATCTGTTAATACTCTCACTAAAAGTGAAGAAAATGAAAGTTTATTGGTTAAATTGATAAGTCAAATTGAAAACCCTGATTTACAAAAAGAATATTTGGATAAGTTTAGAAAAACTTGTTAAAGGAAGAAACTGGTAAAAAACTTAAACCAACTATAAGTTTTGAAGAAACTTTGGAAAGATTTAATAAAAAGAAATCCAAAGATTTAACTGTTAATGATCTTCAACATGAAATTAATATTGTTAAACAAGAGATAAGTGAATTAAAAAATGAGTTTAAAAATATGAAAAGTGATAACAATAATCTTAAACAAGAATTGTTAATGTTAAAAATTGATCAAAATAAGTCTGATTATGAACAAGATGAACACATAAATGGAGATGAATCCAGTCAACAGGCTCTTCTTTCTGATAAAGGTATCACTAATTCTCAACTTGCTCTTGTTAATAAGATACTTCCTCCAAAATGGTTTACAAAAGTTAAAATTGTTGTTCCTCATGATTACCACTTCACTGTTATTGCTATGATTGATTTTGGTGCGGATATGAATTGTATCTAAGAAGGATTGATTCCTTCAAAATATTTTGAAAAATCAACTGAAAAATTGGTTTTTGCTAATGGTTCTCAATGAAGATTAAATATGAATTGAATAATGCTCATGTTTGCCATGATAATATATGTTTCAAGATTCCTTCTATTCTAGTAAAAAATATGACTGATAAAGTGATTCTTGGTTTGCCTTTTATAAATGCTTTGTATCCTTTTCTTGTTGAACATGATGATATTACTACTGACCCTTTTGGTCAAAAGGTAAAATTCAAATTTGCTTCAAAATTTGAGATTGATATTGATAATGCTTCCAATCTGCTTCATGCTAAAATCAAACATCTTAACTTCCTTCAACAAGAAGTTAGATACAAGAAAATTGCTGAACAACTTTCCAATAAATTGTTGCAATAAAAAATTGATAATTTCCAAAAAATGTTAAGTGATGATGTTTGCTCTGATGTTCCTAATGCTTTTTGGCATAGGAAGAAACATATTGTTGACTTGCCTTATGTTAAAGATTTTGATGAGAAAAACATTCCCACTAAAGCTCGTCCAATTTAAATGAATGCTGAAACTGTTGAATTTTGCAAAAAAGAAATCCATGATTTGTTAGAAAAAAAACTGTTTAGGAATAGCAAGTCCCCTTGGTCTTGCTCTGCTTTCTATGTTCAAAAGAATGCTGAAATAGAGAGAGGAACTCCTCGCCTAGTTATTAACTATAAACCTTTGAACAAGGTTTTGGGATGGATTCGGTATGCTATTCCCAACAAGAATGACCTGGTCCATAGGTTGAGTGAGGCTGTAGTATTCTCAAAATTTGATATGAAATCAGGATCTGGCAAATCCAGATTAGTGAGAATGATAGGTACAAAACTGCTTTTACCACTTCTTTTGGACAATTATGAGTGGAATGTTATGCCTTTCGGTCTTAAGAATGCCCCTAGTGAGTTCCAAAACATTATGAATGATATTTTCAACTCCTTTAGCCACTTCACCATTGTTTATATTGATGATGTTCTTGTTTACTCCAATTCCATTGATGAACACTGGAAACATTTGTATTCGTTTCTAGATACAATTAAGAGAAATGGTCTTGTTGTCTCTGCTAAGAAAATCAAACTGTTTCAAACAAAAGTTCGTTTTCTTGGCTATGACATCTCTGAAGGACAAATTCATCCTATTGATAGAGCCATACAATTTGCTGATAAATTTCCTGATGTTATCACTGATAAAACCCAGCTTCAAAGATTTCTTGGACCATTGAATTATGTTGCTAATTTCTACAAGGATATGAGGAAACAATGTAAACCTCTTTTTGATCGGTTAAAAAGCAATCCTCCATCTTGGTCTGATGTCCATACTTCTCTTGTTAAACAAATCAAATCTCATGTTAAGACATTGC
Source organism: Quercus aquifolioides (assembly GCA_019022515.1). Classification (NCBI taxonomy): domain Eukaryota; kingdom Viridiplantae; phylum Streptophyta; class Magnoliopsida; order Fagales; family Fagaceae; genus Quercus; species Quercus aquifolioides. The sequence continues at coordinate 28,430,573 of CM032329.1, forward strand.
CGTGTCTTGGTATTCCCACTGTTGATGCTTTCAAAATTGTTGAAACCGATGCCTCTGACATTGGTTATGGTGGTATTCTGAAACAGAGAGTTTCCCCTGAGTCACCTGAACAAATTTTCCATTTCTATTATGGAATCTAGAATAATGCACAGTTAAATTATAGTACTATTAAAAAGGAAATTTTATCTATAGTACTATGTATTTCAAAGTTTCAAAGTGATTTGTTAAACCAAAAATTTTTGTTACGTATTGATTGCAAAAGTGCTAAGTATGTTATTGAAAAAGATGTTGAAAATATTGCTTCAAAACACATTTTTGCCAGATGGCAAGCTATTTTAAGTGTTTTTGATTTTGATATTGAATATATTAAAGGATCTCAAAATTTCATCCCTGATTTCCTTACCCGTGAATTTCTGCAGTGTTCCAATGGCAAGTAGAAGGTCGAAAGACAAGACACCTGCCACTATTAATCCAATTGTTAAAACAGAACCTGTTTCCTCTTTGGACATTGTTAACCGTTTCACACCACTAGGTACTATCCCTAAGCCCAATTACTCATCTGTTCTTGCCTCATGTTATGATCCTTATGCTATAACCCCTGTTAACCAACCTATTAAGACTGTTTTCCCCAGAAGCTCCAATATCCCTCAATACATCAAGAAACAGTATTTCCAGAACATGTTTTATATTGAACCCAACAGAGTCTCAATTTCTGATCCTCTCAAACTTGCTAAAAGTTATTTCCCTCCAAGATTTCACTAGATCCCTGAGCATAAAGATAAGAATTTACAATATTATTTTGATCTCTAGCGTCATGAAAAATCTATTATTATTAACACCATATCTGAAAAAGTTGATACCTCCAAAATTATTTACCATGGTATTTACATTGTCAATGTTATAACTGAAGAAAAATGGGGTCCTTCCCCCAGTTTTACCAGGACAATGCCCTCTTCTCCCATCCCCTATTCCTACTATGATTACATCACTGCGTGGTCAAGATTTATGCTTCACCAGAATGAAAACATGTCTCATTCTTGGTTTGTTAACTTTGATAAAAATTTCACTGAATCTCTGCCTCTTTGGTTCATCCGTTGGTGGTCTCAATATGCCCCTCTTAATGACGTATTTCCTGAACCATTACTTAATGCTTTTGAATGTTTCAAGAAGTCTTATAAGGTTGATGCTCATGGTGCTAAGTTCCCTCCTTTGCTTCACTTTGTTAAACGCTTCAAGATACCTTGGATATTAAAATGGCAATATGAAAAGGATGGTGATGTTCTCTCCAGACATTGGTATGTAAAATGGTGGGGTAAATTCCCTCATACTCAGAAAATTATTGCTACAATCTCCAGAAATTCTTCATCTCCTGCTGTTCTCCCCATTGCTAAGGACTGTTCACATGGTCATTCCCCTGTCCTTGATGCACATGCTTCCTCTTTTAAATATGTTAAATCATCTGTTAAACCTAGAAAAGTGAGTTCTCCTTTAGATGAAATCCGCAAGGACCCTGAAGCTCTGAATGCTCTCATTAATATGTTAAAAGGAGAAAGAGCTGGTTCATACGATGAACGGTCATCTGAAGCCTCTGTTACAAAAGATCCTTACTACCCTTACAATGAAGAGTGGTTTGGACATGATGAAGATGATGCTGATGACTTAGCCCAAAATTGATTGATTCACCCTATTTGTCTGGCCTGCACAACGGCCAAGAAGTTACTATTGTCTCCAATGCTATAATAATGTCCTGAAAAGAAATTCTTCTTGTTTCCAAGGTCCTGAAAAGAAGATTCTTCATGTTTCCAAGACTGCTTTCAAATATTCCGAATCCACTATTCGGCATGCTTTGGTCAAAGATTTTATGACCACTATTTACTTTTACTGTTCATGTTACTTTACTGTTTAATCAAAATTCTGCCTATTTAAAGGGGGGGGGGGGGGGTGCTATCCCTTATGTTGGAATTAGAATTTTTTCTCAGAATTTTCTTTAGAACTTCTTAGAGAGTTTTCTTAGAAGTTTTCTTTGAGAGAATTCCTTGTTTCTATTACTACTACCTTGTTCCTACTACTCCCATCCCTACAAACCTTGTAACTAGGACTAGTTCAAGCTTTGTAATTGTTAACCCTGATTGTTGAGATCTTGTATTCACTACTACTGTAAGTATTTAATCTACTTTCAATAACAAGTATTTTCAGTTTTATGTTCATTTTACTACTTGTTGCTACCGCCACCTTGGACGGATTATCGCCATACTGGACGGTTCTAAATTGCTTTCATTTACTTTGAATTATTTTGATATATACTGTTTGGCTGGTTTTACCGCCTTATTATTATTCTAACTTGCTTTGCTTACATTACTTTCAATATATATTATATTGTGCTTCTGTCTCTTCCCTTCAGTTGTGCGTCCCCTTCCCCCTTTATGGTATCAGAGCCATTCTTTTCTGGCCGGTGATAGTGTTGTTGTGTCTTTGTATCTTGTCTGTGCCTGTCCGAACCTTCGAACCTTTAGTGCTCCGTTGTTGTGTCCTCTTCTTACCATCGTTGGTGCCACCCTAGGTGTAAAGTGAATCCCCAGAACCTGACTGTAAGGCCCGTTTGAGTCAAGAGAGGGCGTGTAGGGCATGTGTGTGGTATAGGGTTGCTTAGGGTATGTGTTACAAAATGCAACGGCTGTGAGAAAAACATGATAATTGAGTGATAAAACTAGGATAGTATGGATAAGTTGTGGAGATCTAACTCCTCTATCAGCTCCAGGACTGGTTGTCCTCCTGATATTGTAAATGAAGAAGATCACACTGTTGAAGAAAGTGAACTTCCTGATTTTCGAAAATGGAACATTCCTAAAGTTGATACTAAAACTATTTACAAAAATAGTTGGGCTGAAACTACTTTTCATCCTGTTTACAAAGTGAGAACTGTTGAACAAATATTTTCTATTTCAAAAACTCATGAAAAATGTTGCTTGTTTTCTAAAAGAAATATTAATGATTTCATTGCTAAAAAACAAAGTTATTTGCATATTGGTATGGTTCAAGTTGCTATTAAACCACTCACCCGAAAGGGTATCAATGCTTCTGTTCTCATGTGTTTGCGAGATGCTAGATTTAAGCACTTTAAAGATAACATTCTTGGTATGCTTACTGCTTCCTTGTATGATGGTCCTTTTTATTTCAATTGTTATCCTGATCTTACTCTTGTTTTGGATGATCCTAATATTGTTAAAGCTTTGACTTTGAATATTGCTTCATCTGGTTATATCATGGACGAAGGTAGCAAACCTTTAGCTTTGATTTACCGCATTTATTACAGATTGTTGGGTACTCAGTTAAATCCTGGTTGTTTGAATAATAGAGAACCGTCTGGTAAAACTATGTTAATTCAATGTTCAACTCCTGATGCTAAAGTTCAAGTTCCAAAAATGATTCAATGGCACGATGTCAAGCTTCCCACTGAATGGTTGTTGGAACAAGAATCCCCTGTTGCTAAACCTGTTTTTGATGAGCTAGATCTCACAAATATTCAACAATATTTTGATGGTACTGTTAAAATAAGTTTTCAAAATACTCAACCCTTGAGGATCAACGAAGGAAGACATTCCTTTGCTGGATCTGAAAGTGTTTCAAAAAGAGACCAAGATCTCAATGATTTTTTGCAAAAGAGTTTTGAAAAACCTACTGATTTAAAATTAAAAGGTGTTTCAAGTGATAAATCTCAAATCAGCGATGTTTTCTATTCTGCTAAAGCTGAACCTTCTTCTCCATATGGCAAAACTGCTAATGAAGAAGAAGAAGATGATACTAAATCTGTTTGTCCTTCTGATTCTGATTTTCCTCCTATTGAAAATCCTGTTAACCAATTAAGAGTTTTGACTGTTTTAGATGAAAACTTTGAAATTGATATGGTTTCATTATATAATGAATTTATGCTTTCAAAAAACAGACCCAAAAGGAAATATTTCCAAAATAATTTTGCTCAGTCTGAAAAAGACCGTGTTAAAAGAAAATGGAAAGAAAAGATGCAACAATTGAAAAAACATATTTTGTTTTTTGATTTCCTTGAAAATTATTATGTTTCAAAAGATGAAGTTTCAAAAAACCATTTGAATGTGATAAAGAAATCAAATTTCGTTAAAGGTGACAAAACTATTGTTAGGTCTAGTCATCCACCTCTTGAGACTATTTTGATAACTACTGGCAACATTGACGTTAAAGCTTCTCCTTTCAAAATTGCTGATGATCAAACTCCTATTGTTAGTCTTATTGAACAAAACAATTTTACTAATGAGTTTTTGCATATTATTGGTCAACAGCTTGATCGTATTGAAGAAAAAATTGTTGAAAAAACTGTTTCTGTTGAAAAATCTACTTCTGTTCAAAAACCTGTTTCTATCAAGACTGAGGAACCTTTGATCAATTTACCCAGTCATGATAACAAATTTAAGTTTAAAACTTCTCAATCTAAAATTCTTGAAACTGTTGAAAAAATACTTGCTGATTTAAAAGTTAAAACTGAGGGTACTTCTACAAGTACTCATGCTGCTCGAACTATTTTAAGAAATGAAAAAGAAATTGCTTCTGATGAAAATTCAGATTCTGATACTGTTTCTTCTGTTTCTGCTAAAAAGTTTTTTGATAATGATTTCCTAGAAATTAAAAGATTTGTTGGGAGTTCTTTCAAACCCATGTCTCTTACAAAAAACAGGTATTCAAAACCTACTCCTCCTGATATGCAGTTTGAAGAAAGACCTTTTCAAACTCAGTTTTCTGTGTCTGCGATAAAATTTATGAATGGAATATTGATGGGTTTTCTGAACAAGAAATTATTAATAAAATGGGTCACATGTCTATGGTTGGAATTGCTTACCAAAATAATTATGATTTTGACCAACCCGAAATTGTGGATTTACTTGCTACGGGTTTTTCTGGTACTCTTCGTGGATGGTGGGATTCATATCTCACAGAAGAATCCAGAGACTCTATTAAACATGCTGTTAAAAAGAATGATGAAGGTTTGCCTATTTTTGATGATCGTATTGGTCGAGGTGTTCTTGATGGTGTTAATACCATGATTTATACTATTATCAAACATTTTGTTGGTACTCCATATAATGTTTCATCTCGAATTTCTGATTTGCTAAACAATTTGAGATGTCCTACTATGTCTGATTACAGATGGTATCAAGATGTTTTCCTTTCCAGAGTAATGCAACGGAAAGACTGTTTCAAGCCTTATTGGAAAGAAAAGTTTATTGATGGACTACTTCCTATCTTTGCTCATAAGGTAAAACAAGAATTAATTGGTAAAAATGATTCCATTGATTATGATAATTTAACTTATGGTGATATTTTAAGCACTATTAAAAAACTTGGTATTAATATGTGCAATGATGAAAAACTGTTAAAACACCAATTAACAAATAAAAGAAAAGCTAAATATGAAATGGGTAATTTTTGTGAACAATATGGTTTGCCCCCAATTGCTCATTCTCGGCAAAATGGTAAAAAACATGATAAAAATCACAAAAATTATAAAAAAACACAGAACTAATAATTTTTATGCTAAAAAGAAAAATGTTTCTAAAAAATTTGTTAACCAAAGATCAAGTAAAGGTAAATGTTTCAACTGTGGAAAACCTGGCCATTTCAGTAAAGATTGTAAACAAAAACCTAGTAAGTTAAAAAACAAGTTTAACATGTTAAAAATTGATGACAATGCTCAAGAAGAATTATTCAGAATCCTTGAATCAAACAATTCGTCTGATTCCTTGGAAGATGATTTTTCTTCTTCAACAGATTCATGCTATCAATCTGCTGATGATTCTTCTGATTCTCCTAATATTAAAATTGGTTGTAGAGATTCTTGTTGCAATGTTATTAAATCTGTTAATACTCTCACTAAAGGTGAAGAAAATGAAAGTTTGTTGGTTAAATTGATAAGTCAAATTGAAAACCCTGATTTACAAAAAGAATATTTGGATAAGTTTAAGAAAAACTTGTTAAAAGAAGAAACTAGTAAAAAACTTAAATCAACTATAAGTTTTGAAGAAACCTTGGAAAGATTTAATAAAAAGAAATCCAAAGATTTAATTGTTAATGATCTCCAACATTAAATTAATATTGTTAAACAAGAGATAAGTGAATTAAAACATGAATTTAAAAATATCAAAAGTGATAATCATAATCTTAAACAAGAATTGTTGATGTTAAAAATTGATAAAAATATTGATCAAAATAAGTCTGATAATGAACAAGATGAGCACATTGATGGAGATGAATCCAGTCAACAAGCTCTTCTTTCTGATAAAGGTAATGTTGATGATTCTCAACTTGCTCTTGTTAATAACATACTTCCTCCAAAATGGTTTACAAAAGTGAAAATCGTTATTTCTCATGATTATCATTTCACTGTTATTGCTATGATTGATTCTGGTGCAGATAAGAATTGTATTCAGGAAGAATTGATTCCTTCAAAATATTTTGAAAAATCAACTGAAAAATTGGTTTCTGCCAATGGTTCTCAAATGAAGATTCGATATGAATTGAACAATGCTCATATTTGCCATGATAATGTTTGTTTCAAGATTCCTTCTGTTCTTGTCAAAAACATGACTGATAAAGTGATTCTTGGTTTGCCATTTATAAATGCTTTGTATCCCTTTCTTGTTGAACATGATGTAATTACTACTGATCCTTTTGGATAGAAAGTAAAATTCAAATTTGCTTCAAAACTTGAAATTGATATTAATGATGCTTTAGAACTGTCTTATGATTTCCCTACTAATATATTTGTCCATGAACCAAGGATGAATTTGTGCCAATGTTTCACAAATAATTTTAAAGGTAATGCTAGTAGTGCTAAATTGGCAACTATTACCAATAACCCTAATATTCTCAATGATTCTTTGCAAGAATCAAGCAATGATGCGAGGATAAATACCACTAATAAGTGGGATAATAATAATATTTATATTTATATCACTAGTAAGTGGATTATTATGGCTCCCTCGACAGAGAAGAAAAATAAGGGAAAAGCTCCTGCACGGGACTATTCTCAAAACAAAAGGTTCCCAGCGGGACAACCTTTTAAAATGCATGAAGGCGCATCTTCTGGGGTAAAACCCAGTGGATCAACATCCCTTCAGGAACTTGTCCCGGCAACGTTGACATATTCCAGTGGTGATATAATGGTTGCTTTACAGGAAGTCTTATCTAAATCCTTACAATTCCATAATGGAGTCTATAGTGAATTACCAGATTCCATAAAATTTATTCTTGATAATCTCTATGCTGCTTTTACTAAAGACCACCGCTCCTTGCTTGAAAAAACCCTCCAAGCTCTCAAAATCCACCTTGTTAACCTTACCGCTCAAAATGAAGCTTACATGAGCCACTATACTAATCTTATTTCGGAAAACAACCCTGTTTCAGAAAATGAGGCTCTTAGAATTCGTCTTGAAGCCTATATTGGTCAACTCTTTGGCAAAGAGGATATCCATTCGAAGGATAAAATGACTATAATGGGCACTGATTATGCTAGATTGAGTCTTAAGACCCAATCTCTATTAAGAAGTGCTATTGCCAACTTGCCATCATATATACAATCCAGTATTCTGAATAGCAAGGCTATGTTTGGGTCTTTTGACCTATGGTTTGAATATTTCAAGAAACTTGTTACAACCACTATTCCTGATCCTGATGAATTAGATGAAGGTGATAATGTATTTATCCAGCTAGATTGGGAAGACCACTTTGGGAGTTCTCTCAGAGTATATGAAAAGAAACACCCATTTCCTGGTCTTTTAATTAATTATGATGATGGTTCATATTTTGCTGATGAATCAGATAATGATGATGGAGATCCCAGCTGGCTTTCCCAAATGTTTGAATATGGCTTTATCAGGTTTATGAAATTAACAAGTCATTTTCAAGCTAGCCAGCTTCCACAGATCATTCAGGATGCTATTAAAGGATTAAAAAGTCCTTTTGTTACCATCAGATGCTGGAGCACTCTGCCAAAATGGGAGAGAGATAACTGGATGAATGTCCAGCCCTCAAAGCATCTCATTCTCATTAATGGTCATACTCACCAAGGACCATGGTTTGAAAGAAATACTCAATTGTCCTTTAATGATTCTTATGCTCTTACAGAATGCTAGAGAAATTATTTTAATAACCAAATTATTGATATTGCTCAAAATTTATGGAAAAATTATCATTTCATTGGAAGTACAAACAGGATTTCTGTTTTTGGTCCCAGACCATGTGCCAATGCCATTGCTCAGTTGTGAATAGCCAATCATTGTAATTCAAGAAGTTTTCTCATCCTAGGGAGAACTCCAGTGTTTAAGCCAATTTTATATTGTAGATTCTGTAATCAATATGCCATTTCTCATGACCATCCATGTGATTCTTCCCAAGGTCCTTTTGATCCATTTGACGGATACCCTTCTGATGCTCCTTCTACAGATTAAATGTGTGGCCCCCTTGGGTTACTGTTAAAGCACTACTGTTTTGAAATTCTGGTTTTCATTAAAGTTTCTCTTCTTGGCTACTCCTACAATCAGGAACTGTTTGATGATCGATGATTGATTTCTCTATTTGTCTAGCCTGCTCAACGGTCAAAAATGTTACAATATTCAAAAAAATGCTATGTCAGAGATTTTGCCCATGCCAAAAGCTTCTACACCACTATTCTAATGCATGCCTCTAAAGATTCTCATTATGGTGCATGTTTGGTTTCCTTTAAGGACAATGATGATGTGGCCTAGGCCTAGACCCTTGAGTGGAAGGACTCTGATCTCTACGTATTCCCTCATGCTTCCCCAAAATTTGGAGTCAAAAAGAAAGAAAGACTCACTTTTTCACTATTCATCTGTCACTATTCACCTGTTACTGTTCACTCCGAATTTTGCCTATTAAGGGAGGTTGTCCCTTAAGTTAAATTAGAATTTTTTTCTCAGAATTTTCTTTAGAACTTCTTAGAGAGTTTTCTTAGAAGTCTTCTTTGAGAGAATTCCTTGTTTCTACTACTACTACCTTGTTCCTACTACTACCATCCTTACAAACCTTGTAACTAGGATTAGTTCAAGCTTTGTAACTATTAATCTCTACTGTTGAGATCTTGTATTCATTACTACTGTAAGTGTTTAACTCTACTTTCAATAAGAAGTATTTTCAGTTTTATGTTCATTATACTACTTGTTGCTACCGCCACCTTGGGCGGATTACCGCCACCTTGGACGGATTACCGCCATACCGGACGGTTCTAAATTGCTTTCATTTACTTTGAATTATTTTGATATATACTGCTTGGCTGGTTCTACCGCCTTATTATTACACTAACTTGCTTTGCTTACATTACTTTCAACATACTGTGCTTCCGTCTCTTCCCTTCAGCTGTGCGTCCCCTTCCCCCTTTATGATATATATATTTAATGTCAAATCACCTAAAATTAGGTCCATTTGGTTGGTAAGACACTCTTGAGAAATATGTTTCATTAAAATCCATGTCTTACACAAAATTACTAGAGCATAATATGGAAAAGGGTGTGGCTTACCTCTAGTATTTTTTAAACTGGAATCTCCTTTTATTTTGTTGAAAAACTGCCATATCATCTACTAACTAAATAAAATGTGGAGATTAAAACTCACTAACACTTGCTATTGTATATTTATAACAATAGAAAATGTCAAGTTAAAAAAGTACTAGAGGTAACATAACTATAGTCATGTTTTAAAAATATAAATTTAGATGAAATTTTGTTATCAAACATGCGTTTTTATCTCAATTACTAAAGTTTTTTCTTCTTAAAAGATCTAAAACTATCGAATTATTCAAATAAGTTATTAAAAATACGGAAAACTAAAAAAAAAAAAAAAAAAAAACCTCTACTTAGTGTTAAAATCATACTGACCCTTAATCTTCTGATATTTCCAAATTGATCCTCTGGTCTTGGTGAGATGAGCTAGAAGGGGAAAAAAAAAAAAAAAAAATCTTAATCAAATTGTATATAAATTTTTTGTTGAAATATATTCTAAAATGAATTGTTAATAACAATGAACAAGAGGGAGATAGAAATATAGATAAAATCATCAAATTGCATACTTCTCAAAGTTCAAGAATTTTTAATTTCAAATTAGCTAGAATAAGGATCAATTTGATTTTGACTCAAATTTTCTTTCCCGTCAAAAGTATTTTTCTTTCACTGAAAGGCATGGTAAGGTATACTAATGTAGTAAAGAAGTCCGTACATGCAAAAAGGTTTAAATTAAAAATGAACCCCCCAAAAAAAAAGAATAAAAAATCAATCTAAAATTGTTATCTTGTGATAAATATCTGTGTATCTATCTTTGCCTACTTATTTAATATAGCTTAACATCAAGTTGGACACTAAGAGAGACAACAATGATCTATTTTATTTCTTTCTTTTGAAACCCTTTTAAATCTACTTTTTATTTGAACCATTCTTGTCATAAACAAAGTGGACCATTTTTTAATGTTCCAACTCGTTAGTGAAGATGCTTTGAACAAGTCTTTCATATCGTCTTCCAAAAATAAATAAATAAAAGAAAGTAATAGAATAATTTTTCTGCTCTTCGTAAGAAAGAGTTGGAAAATGAAATTCTGAGTTAAAAAATGATTGATTTTAAAAAGGAAAAAAAAGGAAAAATAACTAGTTTCCTTTCTTTCATCCCCATCTAATCTACCAATAATTCCATGAGTTAATTATAAATGATTCAGTCGCCAACAGAATTATTCTTGTATTGCATGTGTGTTCTTTTCCATAGTGGAACTTCAGTGCTCTTATAATTTGATGGTAACCTTCCCATCCAAGCACCATTTAATAGAAGAAAAGGCAAAGATGATGGTGACCTAGATTTCCCTTAATACATTATTTTGATTTAATGAATATTTAAGTCTTTGTTTGGGCATTATTTGGACCATCTCTCTTTCTCTCTTGGAAGAAGGATGGTCCCTACCTCTTCTCTTTAAAAGGATAACCTACGTTCATTCACCATATTATAACAAAGAGAGAGAGAGAGAGAGAGAGAGAGAGAGAGAGAGAGAGAGAGTGCTTTAGCTTTGCTTTCCAAGCCAAAAAGAGAATCTATAATCTTCTTATATGGCATTGCTTGAATAGAATATGTTTTGTTATTTGAGCTCGTAGTGGGAGGTTCTATTACAATACCCCATGAGATGAGAGTTGTACAAGAGTAAAAGACCACCAAAGCCCTAAAGTGCGTAGAAAACCAATATCCAACCAAAAACATTCTTGTTAAATAAGTTTTGTTATATAAAATTTTGGGGGCTTATTACACAAACAACATTGATTATTGTTCGCTCATTAGTGTGCATCGTATGTACATATGGATTACTAATTTCATATTTCAAATGTGAACATGTTAACAGCATGTGTGAAATTATCATGATTATGTAATGAGTGTGTAAAAATATTTTATCCCATAATCACGAGAAGGTAGACATCTCATGAGACATATCTTTCACAACATATGAAACCATATATTTAGGATCTAAATATATTATGAAAGGAATGACTTATAAGATTGTCTCGTAAGATAATTTTTTCACAATCAGAAAAAAAAAGATGCATAGTTTTTTTTTTTTTTTTTTTTTTGAGAAACAAAAAAAAGATGCATAGTTGATATTGTTATCTGCGCGTGGCACTATCATTTTCTTGAATTATATTACTTTTATAGTCGCACTCACAACTGTCAGCTACTTCAATTTAAAATATTTCATTCAACAAATTAGATACTCTCAATTTGACTATAGTCCACGAAAGACAGAGAATTAGTGACTTAGTCAATTTAAGTAAAACCAAAATCCGTAAACATACATTCACTAGGTGACATATACATACTTTAGTCTCATCTAAATCTCCATGACCTTGTGTAAAAGAAGGTTGAATTCATGAAGCTATTTGTCTTGTTCGATGGATTGATACTCACATTAATAAAGGAGGATCAATGAGCAAGTCCTCTTCCCTTATTCTACTACACGATATTTGTCCTGTAATTTTACCTTTCTTCATCATGACTATAAAAGGCAACTTGAAGAACGATCAGTTCCAGCATTTCTATAACAACCAATTATATAAGACCTATTTTAGAAGTAATTGTTACCAGCTTTGGATTTGTGTTCCGATTTGCCGCAAACTCTTTATTGGAAAATTAAGCAAATATTGTTTTTGGATATATATTGTATTAAGATGATGTACAAATTATTTTCTTTTTCCTTTTGCCAATATGAAAACTAATATTATATCTATGATTTGCTTAAAAAAGTGTGTTGTGTGTAATATAACTTGTCTCACTCTCCCTTAAAAATTATCATAGCTTTTAAGTTTATAGTGTGCTTTTGTGTTAGAACATCTTTTCCTCTCCCTTGTGTGTGAGTGTTTGTTTCTAAAAAAAAAAAAAAAAAATCTTATATTCATGATGCATGAATAAATAAAAACAAATTATATAGATGTAAATTTGATTAAAAAAATCAATAGAATAATTAAAACTGAAGAATAAAATAGATAGTCAAAATAAAAGAACAAAAAGTATTTTAAATTCATGACAAATGCACATCATATGACAAAAAATTAGTACAAAAAATAGAAATTTCATATTTGTGTTTCACCATGAGAAAAATTCTTCTCAGCCAAAAAAAAAAAAAAAAAAAAAAAACCCTCAAAAAAACATGTAAAAGTTCTTATTTTTGAGGCCTTTAAATTATAGTTGGTAATTATACGCATAACGTACTAATATCTCATGTATGTAACTACGTAATATTTAATAAAACTCATGTTTACTGTTTTGTTTTCAACTGTACAGAAAAAAAAAAAAAAACTCACGTTTGCCGTACTGGAAAGCACACGTTACTTTGGAATTCAAAGTTTCATTCGCATTTGTTACGCACAAAACTTATAAACGACAGTTATATACGGACTTAAATGATGATAAAGGGAGAAGTGTTACGTTCATAATATTTTCAAAATACTTTCATAACAAATCATAGATGGTAAGTTGTTATTAGTTCTAATTTGAATCCATAATTTAAATTACTTTTTTTTTTCCACCCATAACAACTAATAACAACTTACCACTTAGAATTTGTTGTAAAAATATTGTAGACATAATATTTCTTAGAGAGATAATGTTACTATCAACAACGGCAACAATGATTAAAAAAACTCCAAAAAAATAGCCATATATATATATGTGTGTTAATAGCCAAAGTTTAGAAAAAATCCAATTAAATTTTAATTAGATTCTTAATTTTGAGCCATGTGTCTTATTTAATTTTTAATTTTGTATTAAGTGAATTATTGAGTGTAAAAATCGAAGAGACCAAATCCAATTAGATTCTAAATCGGATTTCAATTGAAGTTCAATTTTTCGCCATGTGTTCATTTAAGTTTTTAATTTTTATGACAAGTGAATTATTGAGTACAAAAACCGAAGAGTCTAAAACCAATTAAATTCTAAATCTCTCTCTCTCTCTCTCTCTCTCTCACACACACACACACATATATATAATGAGAAATTATTACATATTTTAGAAAATGATTTTTAAAAAGTGTAAGTTAATACCATATATAATTTGAGTATTTTCTATAAAAAAATGTATAATTTGAATCGTATAATTGTGATTATTTTTAATTATACCTGTGCATATACATGGAGTTACACACTAGTTTAAATAGTGAAACACTCAAACACGTAACATTTTGTTACAATTCCTAAAAAATAGCAATAAATAATTAAATAATTCCTAAAAAATAGCAATAAATGATAGGTAATGATTCAATTACTCTATTAGTTTTGGATAAATATTAATGTTGTGCACACCGGAAGGGAGACCACTGGGCTGGGACTCACTTGGGCCGACAACTTATTTGTATAGTGGGCTTGGATTTCCTACTATGGGTCGTTCTCTGCACTAAGACTCAATGAGATCACTTTTCTCCTTTACACTGCCTGAAACACTCTTCTTTTTATCCTCCCTCTCCCCTTTTCTTTCTCTCTTGCTCCTTCACTCTTTCTCCCTTTCTCTCTCTCTGGAACTTCAACAACCTTCTCATGTTCCTTTGCTCCTCATATTTATAGCTCGAATTTGGTGGAGAGGCTATGATTATGCCTGGGTTTAGTGCAATCAGTGGTCCAATGTCGTTGATCATAAGTGGGTGGTTAGGTGAGAGTGGGGAGTGGTGTGAGTGGCCTTGGAACTTGGTTCTCCCCTCATGCAGGTATCCTCGGCAGCGGCGCATTCTGAGGAACTGTCACAGACATAGAGGACGGGGTGTTTGAACGTTGGTCTTCATAACAATGACGAAGCGGCGAAGTTTGGGCCCGCAGCTTGTGTGGCTTTGGGATGGGCTGCTAGATAGAAAAAGGTTGGCATTATGGGCCATACATCCAGGCCGGAGTCCCAGGCCCATATGGGCCCCGATGCGGGGGCCGTACAATAGCCCCCCCTTGATTCGTTCCCCATTCTCGAGGATGAATCAAGGATCCCAAGGGGTGGAAATCCACCCGGGAAGTCGAAAAGTCAATACCCGGCCGTTGATGAATGTATTAATGCGCGCCTCAAAAGGCGCGTTTAAACCTGATTGATGGCTTATCCGTCATCATTGTCTGACGGTTCGTGAACCGAGGCGTCACGCACGTGGTAGTTGAGGCGGCGATTCGCGTGGTTTTCGGCCAGCAGATCATTTAATGCTACTTATCTCATTCCCTGTCCCTATAAATAATCGTTTATGTCTCTTTTCCTCACTTTTGCGTTCTTCATCCTTCAATCTCTTACTCTGCCAAGCATTCTACTTTCGTGGCTCATCTCCTAGCCCAGAACACACCTCCTCCTTAGAGCCCACAGTAAGTTCCTTTTCTTCTTCTTCCTGTTTGCTCCATTTCATTCCATTCTTCAGTAATCTTAGTATTCCTTTTCTTTTAAGAATTCTTGCTTGTGCAATGGGTTACTCCCACCTCCTTTCTTCTGTGGACACCTTGGCTAGTTTTAGGGCTGCCTATAACGTTCCTAGGGATGTCGATATTGCCTACTGTCATATGGGCGATATTGACATCCAAAGGCGCCGTGGTGCAAATACAGTTTTCTTTCCTTTGATGGCTATTCTAGAAGGTGGGCTTAGGTTCCCGGTCGACCCTTTGATCCTAAGTACCCTTAGATTTTACGGCCTCTATCCCGACCAACTCCCTCCCAACTTTTACCGGGTAGTGAGTTGTGTGAGTAGGTTGAACCAGTTGTTCGGGTTACAACTGAATCATCATGACATTAATTTTATGTATAGTTTGTGTGGCAACATTGATTCGGATTACTATCTAAAAACTAGGGATGTAAGGGTACGGCTTATTTCATGCCTACCAGATTCAAATAGAAATTTGGCTGGAGATTTTGTACGGGTGAGCGGCAATTGGTTTGCCGAGGAGCTCCCCTGCGCATTTTCACCGCACGATGTTGGTCGGTACCAAACGCCATTCATTTAACTTCTTTTGATTTTGATCTGATAAGCAATTACTAACTTTTATTTCTCCCGTGCAGAGAGCAAAAGGTTCAAGCCGGATCTCAGAGTAGTGCATGTTCGGGACCTGAATTTTGTGCTCAGGTCTGAGATTTTTGTTCACTCGGACGGACAACTCCGAGCGTCTCATCTTATCCTCGGTATCGACCCCGTTTACTTAACTTGGTAAGCATTTAGCCAGGCCCTGTTAGTTAACAGCCCTCTCCTCTCATATATAGACGTCCGGCACGCAAAATTCCTCCCACTAAAGTTCACCGTAGGCGAGGCAAGAGATCTCGGCCCCCGATTCATTTGTTCGGATGAGCGCCAGCCCATATGTGACGATTCAGCCGAGCGTATGTCGCGAGAGCGCCGAGAGCGTGCTCACGAGCAAGTTCAGCCAGAAGCTCCCGCCCAGCTCGAGAACCTTATAGAGTTTGAGGCTCCTGTTCAAGAGGCAGAAGGTGCAACCGCAGAATCAATCAGCTCTTCTGAAACAGAATCCGACCAAGGCAACGCCATGGTGACCAGGAAGAAAATGACGATCAACCGCTTTGTCCCAGGTGCCCAGCCAGCCGCGCAGCAGCAACGAACCCCTGGCCAAGACCCTATGCCTCCCCCTGCCCCAGCAAGCCGTGTTCGAAAAAGGCCGTGCACGATTGAACAGACGCAGACGAGCTCGGGCAATGCGCCCATCCGAACGCCTCCTCGTCCATCGGCGGGAATTGTTATCCAGGAACCGGTAGCACCAACCGGGGTAAACCTGGCCTCTACTTCCCGGGCTTCGGCGGCATGGCAACCCTCCTTCCAACTCGAGGGCAAGCCTCTTCCTGCGACGGCCAGTGTACGAATGTGGGAGAAAGGTCACGGGGGTCGTATTGTCCTGAGTCTGGCGCGTGGCCTTCTTTTGCCCGAGGATGTGCACGCTTTTACGAAGGGGACGAACGAGTCTTTGGGGAGGCGATTGCAGTGGCACACCATAGCGGTAACTGTTCCATTTTATTTCTTCATTCTCGGTTTTCTATTTGTTCATACATGTGTACTTTCCTTCTCTTCTTGCAAACGTCATTATTGTGTGGTCAGGCCGCGCAACTATCGCATATCGTGGACGGGAGGATGAGGGATCTCGCTGAAGATGCTGAGCGGGAGAAGGCTTTGAAGGATGTTGCCGAGGCCACGGTGAAGGAGAAGTTGAAAGTTGCCGAGGATACGGAGGAAAGAGTTGCTTTAGCTGGGAAGGCACAGGCTTTGGCCGAAGGAAAGTCTGCGGAGCTTGAGGTACAACTGGGGGCCACTGAGCTTAAACTGGCGGAGGCCCAGAGTCTGAATACTATGTTAGAAGAGAAACTGGCCGACTCGAAGGCGGCGTTGGAGGCTTGCGAAAGCAAGTGGTACGACGAAGGGTTTGGGATGTTGAGAATTCGGCAGAGCCGGTCATTCGTCAGGCTCACGCGCTAGGATTCGAGGAGGGGTGGTTTGCCGCTCTTCAAGCCATAGGGGTTCCCGAGGATTCTCCCCTGAGGGACTGCGGCAAGATACCCTTCCCCATCCCCTCAAATGCCGCGCAGCATGCCCCCCTTGTGATCGACGAAGAAGAGACCACCAGCATGAGGGAATTGGTGAATGCTATTAATTCTCACGCGGAGCCGACCGACATGGAAGCGACTAGCCACCCTCATGTTGGGGATCAAGTCGGGGGGAATGTCCAGTTGCCAACTTCTTACGCCGACCAGCAGCTTCCTGAGGACCTCTGAAGTCGTTTACGGATCTCTGAAGTCATCCGCCGAACAGCATTTTCCGTACTCTCTTTTTCTTTTCGTTTAAGAAATTAGTTGAATTGGTTTGCCTATGTCATCGGGCTGTGGTAATAGAACAATTTATTTCCTTTGGGCTTTATTTTCTACCTTTTGACTTGTCGGGTTTTGGCAACTAAACATTAGTTTAAATTTTATACGTTGTTTTGGGTTATGCTCATGAATGGTTTACATTAGTTTAAATTTCTAAGGTTTCCACTTGCTCGGTGATGGAGATCGAACTGAGGGTCAGGTTTCCGTCCTAAGAACATATTTCTAAGGTTTCCACTTGCTCGGTGATCGGGATCGAACCGAGGGTCAGGTTTCCATCCTAAGAACATATTTTTAAGGTTTCCACCTGCTTGGTGATAGGGATCGAACCGAGGGTTAGGTTTCCGTCTTTAGGACATATTTTTAAGGTTTCCACCTGCTCGGTGATAGGGATCGAACCAAGGGTCAGGTTTCCGCCTTTAGGACATATTTTTAAGGTTTCCACCTGCTCGGTGATAGGGATCGAACTGAGGGTCAGGTTTCCGTCCTTAGGATTTTTAAGGTTTCCACCTGCTCGGTGATAGGAATCGAACTGAGGGTCAGGTTTCTATCCTTAGGATAAATTTTTAAGGTTTTCACCTGCTCGGTGATAGGGATCGAACCGAGGGTCAGGTTTCTGTCCTTAGGATAAACTTTTAAGGTTTCCAGCTGCTCGGTGATTGGGATCGAACCGAGGGTCATGTTTCTGTCCTTGGGATAAATTTTTAAGTGCTCAGTGGTAGAACAATGCAAATCTGCCTGAGCAAACATCATCACTGTCATTAACAAAACGTATACAAGACACCGCATTTAACTTCATGCTCGGCGTACCGCCTATCAGTGATAGTACTTCTTCAGATTCTGGACGTTCCACGGTCGGGGCAACAGTCTCTCGTCGAGGTCCTCCAAGTAGTAAGCCCCAGTGTTGGCCACCGCAATTACCCTGTAGGGCCCCTCCCACGTCTGCGCCAATTTCTAGGCGTTAGTGTCTCGCATGTTGCCCATGGCTTTTCTGAGAACCAAATCTCCGGCGATAAACTCTCTCGTTCTTACGTCTCGGCTATATCTCTGGGCGAGCTTTTGTTGATACTCAGCGAGCCGTATAGTCACCATTTCACGGCATTCCTCCAACTGGTCCAAGCATCCCACCATCATCTTATCGTTTTGGGCGGGATCGAATCTCGAGATCCATGCGCAGCACAAACTCACCTCGGCAGGTATCACGGCTTCTGCTCCGTATGTGAGAGAGAACGGGGTCTCCTCGGTGGACCTTCTTGGGGTTGTTCGGTATGCCCATAAAACTTTGGGCAGCTCCTCGGCCCAGTTTCCCTTTGCACCCTCCAGCATTTTCTTCAGCCCATTCACAATTACTTTATTCACAGCCTCGGCTTAACCATTACTCTGGGGATATGCTGGGGTTGAGTACTTGTTTTTGATGCCGAGGTCACCACAGAATTCACGGAAAGCCCGTCTGTCGAACTGTAGCCCATTGTCTAATATAAGAGAGTTCGGCACCCCGAACCTTGTGATTATATTCTTCCACACGAATTTCTTTACATCCACGTCCCGTATATTGGCCAAAGCTTCCGCCTCTACCCATTTGGTAAAGTAGTCGACAGCCACTAGAACGAATCTTCGATTACCCGTTGCCCGGGGGAATGGGCCGATGATATCCAGCCCCCACTGTGCAAAAGGCCAGGGACTGCTGATCGGGTTTAAATGGCCTGCGGGCTGATGGATTAAAGGGGCATGCTTCTAACATTGTTCACACTTAAGTATATACTCGGCGGTGTCCTTTTGCATTTAAGGCCACCAAAACCCTTGAGTCATCGCCCGGTGCGCCAACGAGCGTCCCCCTACGTGGCTGCCGCATACTCCACCATGAAGCTCGATCAAAAGCTTGCCCACCTTTTCTGGGCGTAGGCACAAAAGGTATGGCCCTCCGAAGGACCTCCGATACAATGTCCGGTCTCTTGATAGCCAATACTGAGGAGCCATTCTACGGATCTTACTGCCTTTCTTTTCGTCACACGGGAGTCTGTCCTCGGCCAGGAAGTCCATGATGAGGTCCCTCCAGCACGGCTCAAGGGTCGTAATTGTTGTGACTTCGATCCCTGTAGTTCCCGAATCACTCAATGCCCTAACGCATGATTCTGAAACAAGTTCCACTTTAATTAGTCGGGGTATCTCTTTGGCTACTGACGATGCCAGCGTGGCGAGGGAGTCGACGTGTCTGTTTTGTGTTCGAGCCACTTGAAAAACCTTTACCATGCTGAAGCCGGTTATAGCCTGCTTCACCTATTCTAGGTATGCCTTCATTCGGAGATCTTGGGCTTCAAAACTGCCTTGTACCTGATTAACCACTAGACGCGAATCTGAATATACCTCCACTTCCCGAGCACCTAAACTTGAAACTATCCTCAGTTCGGCTAGAAAAGCTTCGTATTCTGCCTCGTTGTTGGACGCTTTGAAACCCAACCTAAATGAGTGCTCTACCCGTATTCCCTCCGGGGTGATTATGACAACCCCTGCACCGGCCCCCGTGGAGCTCAATGCACCGTCCACGAATACCTTCCACAGGTGAACTTCTAGATGGCAAACTATCTCCGCACTCCCCTTCGGGGAAAACTCGGCGATGAAATCTGCGAGGATCTGACCCTTCACCGAGCTTCGGGGTCAAAAGAACCAAGTCGAGTCCCCCATTTTGCTATTTGGCCCGTGAAGTCTGACCTTTCAACAGTGACTGCAAGGGATATTCGGTTAAGACGTATACCGTGTGAGCCTGAAAATAGTGTGGTAGCTTTCTGGTGGCGTGTATTAGGGCCAACACAAGCTTTTCTAGAGGCAAGTATCTCGTCTTGGCATCGACCAGGGTCTTGCTGATGTAGTACACGGGTTGCTGGATTCCTTTGTCCCTCAGTAGCACAGCACTGACGGCGTGCTCAGACACTACCAGGTACATGAATAAATCCTCACCTGGTTCTGGTGCCGTAAGCATGGGTGCCCGCGTTAAATAATCCTTTAGGTCTATAAAAGCTTTGTCGCATTCTTCGTCCCACTGAAATCTAGTCCATTTCTTCAGAAGTTGGTAGAATGGTCGGCAGCGATCTGCGAATTTGGAGATGAACTGATTTAGGGCAGCTAGCATCCCGGTTAACACTTGCACTTCTTTCAGATTGCTCGGTGGCTTAAGTTTTTTCACAGCCTCAATTTGGTCGAGGCTGACCTCAATTCCCCGCCTAGTGATCAGGTACCCCAGGAATCTTCCGGCCCCCACGCCGAACGCACACTTTTTCGCGTTAAGACGCAGCTTGTGCCATCGGAGAATCTCGAAAACCCCCCGAAGGTCCTCCGTGTGCCGCGCTTCTTGCTTGCTCTTCACCACCATGTCGTCGATGTACACTTTGACGGTACGCCCTATCTTGTCTCGGAACATTCTTGTCATCATTCGTTGGTACGTGGCCCCGACGTTCTTCAGTCCGAAGGGCATCACCGTGTAATGATAATTGGCTTCCGGGGAGATGAATGCCGTTTTCTCTTGATTCTCGGGCGCCAGGGCGATCTGGTGATACCCTTGAAAGGCATCCAGAAAGCTCATCCTCGGGTGCCCATACATTGCATCCACTAACTGATTGATCTTCGGCATGGGAAAAGGGTCTTTTGGGCATGCTCGGTTTAGGTCTGTGAAGTCCATGCAAACCCTCCACCTGCCGTTCTTCTTCTTTACCACCACAGTGTTTGCCAACCAATCCGGGAAGAAAATCTCCCTTATCACCCCAGCATCCTTCAACCTTCGGACTTCCGCTTTCACTGCTTCGGCGTGCTCCTAGGCCGATCTTCTCGGCTTCTGCTTTTGCTTCTTAGGAGTGAACGAGGGGTAGACTCTAAGCCTATGGACGATGAACTCGGGATCCACCCCGGGCACTTCATATGGACTCAATGCAAACACATCCACATTCTGTATTAGAAGTAACAACATTTCCACTTTTTACTGGTCCTCCATGTTTTCTCCTATCTGGAAGTACTTGTCTACGTCTGGCAACACCTTCACCTTGACCATATTCTCGGCACACCCAGCCCCCTTCTCTTGCGAATTCTGTAATTGCTATAACGGATTCCCTAGAGTCGGGCATTTCCGCTCGGCCTGCTCCTTCTGGTCGGTTTGCTTTTTCTTCCAGTTGACTGTGGTGACTAAGCATTGTCTGGCCGCCTGCTGGCTCCCTCGTACCATAGTGATACCTTGATCGGTTGGGAATTTGACTTTTACGTGCAGAGTGGACGGGACAGCCCCCATTGCATGGATCCATGGCCTTTCTAGTATCGCCGTGTATGGGAAGAACGAGGCAACTACTATGAACCTCACCACTACCTCCTTGCTTCCCATATTCACGGGCAGAGAGATTTGCCCCTCGGGAACTACCACTTTACCATCGAACCCAACCAAGGGCGTGCTATACTTTGAAAGATCCTTATTCCTCAACCCAAGCCCCTTGAAGAGGTCTGGGTACATAACCTCGGCCCCGCTTCCCTGATCTATCATTATCCTCTTCACAATGAAGCCGCCTATCCTCGCCGTGACTATCAATGCGTCGTCGTGCGGCTGAATCGTTCCTTCCAAATCGCTATCGTCGAAAGCGATCGGCTCTCGAGTGGGTCTTATCTTCTTTGCAGGAGGCGACATGCCCGAGCTTCCTTCCACTGTTACTACTGTCAACACCTTTTTCCCCCTTGCCGTAGTGAGGCCCCTCGGGGCAACGTGGATAACATGAATTATCCCAAGAGGGGGTGGAAGGGGGTTTCCTCTCTGTAGGGCGGCCTGCCCTTCTCCTCGATTCCCGGCATCCGTCATAAACTCCTTTAGATGCCCAGCCTTAGCCAGCTGCCCGAGATGATCCCTCAACACTCGGCATTGCTCGGTGGTATGTCCCTTGTCTTTATGGTAGGTGCAGTATAGGTTCTGATTCCTCTTAGAGGGGTCACCACCCATCCGGTTTGGCCGCTTGAAATATGGCTCGTGTTTAATCTTGTCCACAATTTTGTGCACGGGCTCCTTGAACATCACGTTTACCTCCCTCACCGGTGCCTCTGGTTCTTGAATTCTTAAATTCGCCCGTGCCCTCGGTTGAAAATCGCTCTGCCGAGGACGGTCTGTCATTTGCGCCTTGCCTTTGCTTTGTATCCGGTCATCTTCCAACCGTTTATATTCTTTAATGCGCCTCATTAGCTGCCTCATATCCTCGGGAGGCTTCTTAGTTAACGATTCCCTCAGCCCGGACTCCTCGGGCAATCCCATTCTAAAAGTGCTTGCGGCAATCTTCTCGTTCCCTCCGCCGATCACGTTGTAGAGCTCCCAATATCGGCTGGCATAATTACGAAGGGTTTCCCCCGCCCTCATCTTCATAGACAGCAGTGCGTCTACCGGTTGTCGTTCCCGGCTGCATGTTACGAACCGGGTCTCGAACTCTTGTATCAGCTCTGCGAAATTGTGGACGGAGCCCTTGCGCAACCCGTTGAGCCATCTTAAAGCTGTGGGACCAAGGCTGGAGGGAAAAACCTTGTACATCAGAGCGTCATTGCGGGTATGTAGAGACATCATTTGGATATAGTGGCTAATGTGCTCCACTGGGTCCATTTTCCCATCATACGAATTGGATATAGTGGCATTGGCGCCCACTCAATACCTGTTGATAACGGGGACCGAGCGGCCCTACGCAGTGCACGGCTCATCGCATCCATGGCCGCATTGTGGGGCCGTCTTTCCTCTAGAGAGTCCGAGCCTCGATCTTTATACTCCCGCGAGAGAGAGTGATTTTGTCGTCGGCGAGATTCCCTTGAATGTGAACGGTCTCGGCGCTGACGGGACTCTCTCGAATGCGAACGCTCCCGGTGGTGGTGGGATCTTGATTGATTCGATCCCATTCCGTGTTGTTCTTCCTCGACATCAGGCCTTCTCCCTTGGTTATCTTGATCCATTCTGCGGTGCTCGTTTCTTACTTCCAACTCCAAGTCTCGTACTAACCTGCGCAGCCGTTCAAGCTCCTCATCCCTCTCGTCGAACTGCCTGCGCCCTGAAGCATTGGACACTGTTCTCTGTGTTTGATATGACCCTTCTCCAAGGCCGGACCGTTCCTCCAATTGCTCATAAGCCCGATCTTCGCGTCTCTTTTGCCTCTGTTCCCGCCAGGAGGATCCCCGGGAAGATCCTGCCGAGCCACTTTCGGCGTTACTTCCAGACATTTTCCTGTGCACGAGTCTCAGCGGAACCACTGCCTTGTAGGAGATTCCCACAGATGGCGCCAATTGTGCACATCGGAAGTGAGACCACTAGGCTGGGACTCACTTGGGCCGACAACTTATTTGTATAGTGGGCTTGGATTTCCTACTCTGGGTCGTTCTCTGCACTAAGACTCAATGAGACCACTTTTCTCCTTTACACTGCCTGAAACACTCTTCTTTTTATCCTCCCCCTCCCCTTTTCTTTCTCTCTTGCTCCTTCACTCTTTCTCCCTTTCTCTCTCTCTGGAACTTCAACAACCTTCTCATGTTCCTTTGCTCCTCATATTTATAGCTTGAATTTGGTGGAGAGGCTATGATTATGCCTGGGTTTAGTGCAATCGGTGGTCCAATGTCGTTGATCATAAGTGGGTGGTTAGGTGAGAGTGGGGAGTGGTGTGAGTGGCCTTGGAACTTGGTTCTCCCCTCATGCAGGTATCCTCGGCAGCGGCGCATTTCGAGGAACTGCCGCAGACGTAGAGGACGGGGTGTTTGAACGTTGGTCTTCATAACAATGACGAAGCAGCGAAGTTTGGGCCCGCAGCTTGTGTGGCTTTGGTATGGGCCGCTAGGTAGAAAAAGGTTGGAATTATGGGCCATACATCCAGGCCGGAGTCCTAGGCCCAAATGGGCCCCGGTGCGGGGGCCGTACAAATGTTATTGTTAATGTTTATTGAAATAATTTTCTTTATTAAGTAGATTATATTTCTTCTAAAAAAAAAAGTAGATTACATTAAAATAAATTGTTGACCATAATACAAAGAATATTGTATTTATTTCAAAAAAAAGTATATGACAAATGTTTTTGTATTTTTAATGGTGATTTTTTTTTTTTTTTTTTTTTTGGGATGGGAAATGGTGAATTTTTCAATAATAAACATTATATATGTACTATACACATACA
Source organism: Quercus aquifolioides (assembly GCA_019022515.1). Taxonomy (NCBI): domain Eukaryota; kingdom Viridiplantae; phylum Streptophyta; class Magnoliopsida; order Fagales; family Fagaceae; genus Quercus; species Quercus aquifolioides. The sequence continues at coordinate 28,455,103 of CM032329.1, forward strand.
AGTATTTATTCGTTTTCGTATTTTTCTGCAGAATTTTTGAAATGTTCTTTTCTTAAAGATATCGAATTATAACTGTTTGTATACTTAGCATAATGATTATACATACCATATTTTACTAACTAATCAAAAGTACTTGATATAATTTAAAAACTTTTAGAACAGAAGAGATTAATCATGACACACCTATGTTATCTACCCGGCGGTCACAAATATAAATATTTTGGGGGAAATATTATTGTCATTTTTCTTTTTAACAACGGAATTATGTTATCTACACTTATAGGCAGCGTTTTTTTTATAGTGGAAGATATTCCTTGCTAAAAGTATGGTAATTTAGAGAGAACAATATACCCTTGCTAATACTTGTATTTGCACCATCAAACAGGTTATATCCAAAAAGAGATGATTTTGATGTTCAGTGTTAAATATATAAAAAGAACCACCACAATCAATATTAACCCCGAGGTACACTTTTATGGGCAGTGTATTTTTTTTTTTGAAAACAAATTCATTACTCATTCATTAATATGTAAGAGATCATGATGCAAAGCATCTACAGCAGGTATGGGCTCATCTTCCATCCAATACATACCCTCCACAATGTTCCTAGCAAATCTAGCTAAAGAATGAGCCACCATATTTCCTTCCCTTTTAACACAACTAAAACCAACAAATTGTCTACCCGAAATAAAATGTCTAATGTAATCCACAATATGGCCAAAGAAAGAATTATTAGGTATAGAACTTGAAATTTCTCTCATCACATTTGAGCTATCACCCTCAATTAATAGATTTTGGAACCCGGCCTCTATAGCAAATTCCAAGGCCTTTCGACATGCCAAAGCTTCTGCGTCATCGCTATTGTGCACATATTCCCCCCTTGCTGCCATTCCAGCCATCACCTCGCCATCTGAATTTCGAATGATCGCACCAACTCCAGAACAGTTCAGGTCCGAGAATATCGCTGCATCAAAGTTCAGCTTATAGACATCCTGTGGCGGAGGCTTCCAGTAGTTGCTACCTGTTGTTGCACTTGAGATCCTCAAATTCATTTGAGCTTTTTGATATTCTTCTAGTAGCTCAGCCGCACGAATTGTCAGCCATTGCGGGTTCTTCATTTGTCCTCCATGCACCACCACATTGAGCAATTGATCTATCAAGCCAAGTTTTGTTCTAACATTAAATTAACCATCAGCGCTTCGAACTTGAACAAATTTTTTAATGAATTATTTAGGTTGTATAAGTAAAATCATCGGATTTTGAGGTAAGAGTCCATGTGCTTCTTAAAATTTTGATTTTGAGTTAACTCTTTGAGTTTTAGGTTTTTGAGCAGAAAATTATTGAATACTTCCGGAGTAGGATGATAAGGTGCTCCCTCCTCTTATATTCATGATAAACCTTACCATAAATATAATTAGTAGAATACATTATAAATGTGAGAGGATGAAACAACACGTCATCATACTTCGAAAGTACTTAATAATTTTCGTAAGACCATGTGAGAGTGCTTTTTTTTTTAGCACTATGGCCCAAGGATCCTGGGCCGTGTGAGATATTTTTGGTGGACTGGGATCAGTTCTCCGCAGCTAAAGGGGCTGTTTTAAGAACCGATTGGTGCACAGAACAAACTTCCTACAATAGAAAATAGCTAACAAAAAGCATATTCGTATTGAATGACAAATTAACAGTAAGGAAATGTACAGTAAATGAAATATAATGTAACGAACACGTTGGAGATCCCTTGATTAGTGGGGTGTATTTCATTAGTTTCCTTTAATTGTGGTTACAATGGCTCACTAGGACATGATGCAAGGTTCAACTGGGTTCAAAAGTCACAGACTTTGATAGCTATTCAAGCTTCAAAGACTTGCAAAGTTTGAACTTGTTGAATCCGAGCGTGTACCTTAGTGGCTATCTCTGGGATACCGGGAGCAAATTCCCCTGTTTTCCCTTCAGTTTACAGAGTCCCTTTGTTTACAATTTTATGAGACCTCAGGAAAAACACTTGTAAATGCTTTAAAATGCTCTAAACGTCAAAGTCCATCTTCCGTAGCATGGATCCCTCCCTCCTTTTATAGCACAGTTTCGGGCTCCCGGGGTACTGATGATTTCTCCCTTTTGCCCCTTGAAGTCTGTCCCGTGCCTGATTGTTTCAGGATCACGTCTTTTCCTTTTCTTCATAGTTTCTCTCTTTTTTGTTGCGACCAGATGAAAGTCTCCCAGCTAGTTTCCTATTTCCAGATTTCCCCGTTGGCTGTCCTGAGGCTTTTTGGCTTTTTGCTCCAGCTTTTCCAGTGGTCCTCTCCTTGTCTTTTTTCTCCAAGTGGTTGGAACCAAGTTTCTGCATTTTGCCTTGTACTTCCACTGCGTGTCTGGGTCATAAGGCTCGCGTGCCTTTTGTCCCCTTTCTCTCTTCAAATCTGTTTTAATTTCTCTTCGCGCGTCCAGGGATCCTCTCCCCCTGGGGAGCTTCTGGACGTCCTGACCCAATTCTGCCCTCTGGGCTTTTTCCTTTGGCTTGCTGACTTTACCTGTTTTCTTGGGCCTTTTTCGTGGACCTCCAGATCAGGTCCTTCTGGGCTTCTTCCTTTTTTTATCTTTTCTTCTCTTTTTTCCTTTATTATGAGAGCCCACCCTTTATCATTTCTCTCCTCTTTTTTGTGTGAAATGGGCCCAATGTCTTTTCCATCTCTTTGGGCTTATTTATGGATATTTAATTATTTTGAACCTCAACATTTAGCCCCCCCGAGCTCATGGGTTGCCTGCAGCCCATGCGTGAGTTTTTTTTTTTTTTTGCAGGATTCTCTCTTGTTTTGATCTTTCCATGGGGATCCTGATCTTGCATTTCTTCGGTATCCTGGCTTCTTCTCTCTTTTTTTTTTTGTAACCCCTCCTTTTTTCGTGGGACGTGGCAGCTGAGTTGAAATAAAACTCCCACCACCTACTTTTACGTTTCCCATAATACTCATTAATAACTGCTGATAACTTCCTCCCTTTTAAATTTAATTCCTGTCAACTGGCGCGTCTTTCCACACATTGCCTTCTCTAACTGCTCTTATTCCCTCATTCTAGTACTCTCTCTTTTATCCTTTTTTCCTGTCTAACTGAGTCTTCCATTTCCAGCCCTTTTCTTTTCTTTCAAACAGTCTCATTGCTATCTTCTCTTCTTCTTTCCAGATACCCATTGCTTTAATGGCTTCTTCCTCTTCTCGAAAAAGGAAAGAGCGTACTCCTAGTCCCTTTGAAGAGGAGGGCTCCTCTAGTTCTGCGCAAGATGAGTCTGTCATTGGTCGCCCTGCTTTTCCTTTGCGAGACCCTTGGTATACTCCCAGTTTATTCTTTCCTCGGGTGTCCCATGGTGAAACCCCTCCATCTCCTCACGCCTGGGTATTCTCTGGTCCAGCGGGTTTTGCTGGTTCCGCACAAGTTCCAGACCCTAGGGAGGTTTTTGATCTCCAAATCAGGCAGGGACTTCGGGAAGCGGTCCCCATCTTCTTCGATTTTGTCGCTGGAAAGATCCAAGGCTGGCCCATTTGGGTGGATAACGAGCTTTCTGATAAGGAGTTTGTGGGTCGCTTGGAGCGTGTCGGCGTCCTGAAGGCAGTTGCTATCTCCAGGAATCTTGAGGGTTTCAGAGATGCCAAAGGCCTTAGGCATTTGGTGCGCCGTTGGTGTCCTACTCTACACACTTTCTCCTTTTCCGTTGGTGAACTGACTGTTACCTTGGAGGATGTGGTCAATAACCTTCTCCTTCCGGTGCTTGGGGATGAAAACCCCTTTGATATCAAGCTTTCTGCTAAGGACCTTGAGGTGGAAGAGAAATTATTTGCTCACTTTGGGGGACGTACTGCTTCTTCTGGTGGGAAACCGGCCAGGATGGGTAGATGGGTTATGACTCTTTCGCGTGAGAAGGATAAGGAAGTCAGGCGTGCCGGGTTCCTTGCATTCTGGCTTAGCAAGTTCCTGTTCAGCGAGTTCCCTGGGTATGGAATCAAGTCCACTCTTTTTCCTTTGGCGATTAGGTTGGCTCAGGGCGCTCAATATCCTCTAGCCCTCATGTTTTTGGGCCATGTTTATTCTCAATTGGATCAACTTCATGGAGATGAGGCTGAGGGTGATTCTTGCTATGTTATTACTTCTTCGCTTCATTGCGCCATTCTCCAGGTATTTATGTGGGATCGTTCCTCAGTTACTTTAGCAAAATGTAGGAATTTAAAGTTTGTGAAGGATAAGTTTCAGGGATCCCCTGATGTTGTAAAAGGGCTTTGTGGTAGCTCTACTGACAGCCTTCCTATTATTTTTTGTTGGCTGAGTCTAAAAGGTGGCAATCTTAACTTGGTTGAGTTATTTGATCAAGCAGGCCATTTGAATTGGCGCTCCCCCCGGGAATTTGGCCCCGGTTTTGTTTGCAATTCTGTGTTATCTCCCTTTCTGACTTCTACAGGGAACACTTTTGATTTACGTAGTGGTGATGAAGGCAGCTTAGCCTATTTGGCTTGCATTAGTCCTTCCTGGCTTCCTGTGCTTTCTTCGACTGGCCCACGGTACACCCATTACTCGGCGCATCGAGTACTTCGGCAGTTTGGCTTTGATCAGGATATTCCCCCAGTGTTTAATGATATTGTTCCTTCTCTTCCTTCCTCGGATCCCTTCATGAGACTTCAGGCCTTTTCTTATTGGTCGAGGCGGAGTCCTCAATTTGTAGTGCCTAACTCTCAGAGAGGAGTTTTTACCTCAAGTGGCTATGCTGGTTATTGGAGAAGGGTTCAGAAGTCCTTTGCTGACTATGCTGGTTCTGGGACGATTGGGAGAGTACCCAACCCTGGTATTTCTTCCGCCCCAACATTCAACAGGCGTCTGTCCCTGCCTACTGCTGGTATTGTTTCCACTGCTGTGAGCAGCAAAACTGGTTTCGCAGAATGGCATGCTTCTAGGGAAGGTTGGGTGACTTATGCGCGAGATTTCCCAGAGGCCTAGTTGGGGTGTGACCTTGTTGTTGGTGCTTCTACTGGGGTACCACTTAAGAAAGGGGCAGTAGAGGCCGTAAGTGCTAGCACTCCCGTTGGCATAAGTAAAGGGAAAACTATCAAGCAGGAAAAGTTGGAGGAGGCCGCGGCTGAAGAGAGTGTAGAGGACGTTGGCCCCAAGTCAAAGAAGAAGAAGAAAACTGGGAAATCTCAGAAACAGTTGATACTTGCTGAGGAAAAGGAAGTGGAGCAGCCCTTGGCCATAAGGGGCCGGGTGAAGACTAAGGTAGAGTCTTCTTTTCCCCAGGCTCCTGTGAGTCCTTCAGTTCATGGTTCCTCGGGACCCTCTGGACGTACCCGTAGTAAACAACAGAGACCTGGAGACCCTGTTGAGAGAGAGAGAAGGGCAAGGCCTCTTTCCTTCTTTACTCTTTTAGGTTGTAGTTTTGTTGTTTCTTTTCCCTTTTTTTTTTTCTTTTGACTAATGAGTGATTGTCTTTCCTGCAGTCCAAGTGTAAGCTAGACCCTATGAAGGGTAGAAGCCAGTCTTCTGGTGAAGATGTGGTATGGTTTTCTTCATATTCATTTCACAAGTGCTATACACCGGTGCTGCCCTTGTTGCTCATGCCCTGTCTTTCTCCCCTCCCTTTTTTTTTGCTCCACTTCTCTCTTTTTTTTTAGGTTGAGGTTCCTCCCCCTGTGGTTGATGAGACTTTGGAGGAGGAGATGGCTGCAGCTGCATTCCAGAGTAGGGAGGAGGAGGCTCCCAGCGGTGGCATAGCTGAGGAGATCGAGCAACCAATGCAGGATGTCCAGGCTGCCCAGGATCCTGAGGCTCCCAAGCTTCCCGCGTCCCCAGGTCCTCAGCTTGAACAGACCCTCAGTCCTGTCAGGGCTATGTTACCTCAAACTGGGTTAAGCATAAGGACTTTGGGAGGCGCATCATCACCCGGGCAAACAGGTGAGCCCTTCCTTTCTTTTACATAGCCTTTTAGTCTTTATCTCTTTTGTACCTCTTCTTTTATATAGCCTTCTGAGTTTCTTCCTTTTCTTTTCCTCCTTTTCTTAGGCCAAGCCACTGCGAGATCTGCCTCTGGTGCTGCTACTTCTTTGGAATCAGATGATTCTGAAGGTTTGATCGTCTCTATCGCATTCTTTCTCTCCTTCTGCCCTTTTTTTTTTATTTTTTTTTTTATGGCGAAGCCCCCTGTATCCCTGCCTTCTTTTAGCCGTTTTGCTGAGGCTTCCTCTCCTTTTCTTCAACTTGCCATGTGTTCTTTCCCAGAGTCCTTCAAGCGGTCAGGGGAGCAAGAGGAGGGAACCCCGCCTCAAGAGGCTGATACTGGTTTCTCTTCTGCCTTCTTTTGTTCTTTATTTTTTCCTTTTCCCTCTCCCCCTTTTTTTTTTTTTTTGCTTTAGAACAAAAAGCTAAGTCTGCCCCCCCTTCCTTCTCTTTCCTCTTTTTTTTTGCAGGAGTTGATATCAAAGATCCTGAACTTGTGGTTCCTGAGGGGGGTGTAGGATCTGCTCAGGTTGTTGGCCTTCATGCTGTTCAGGGGGTTGAGGGTTCCTTTGGGACTCCAGGTGGTGATGCAACAGTGGGGGAGGCTCCGGAGGTGATTGTTTCAGATCCTTCTTCAAGGCTCCCCACCTTTTTGGCTCGCTTTGATCTTCTAGAGTTCAACAGCCTCCCTGCCAGTCACTTCTGCCATTTTGGGCCCTCCTATGGCAGCTTCCTGCGGTTCTCTGTGCCTGCGGAAGGCCTACCACTGCTAGAAGGACTGCTTAAAAGTCATGGGGACTTTACCATTGGCTTTAGAGGAGGAGTATTTCTGGGGAACATCCTGATGGAGCTGCTGTGTGCTGTTCTGATTTCATTGAGAGATTCTTCGCTAGACTCTTTATCTGCGGAAAAGCTCTTGGAATGGAGGGGAGTTGTCCAGGATCTCTTGGAAGCCAAGTTCAATCTGTCCTTTTTGCTGGAATATCTGCGATCATTAGCCCAAGTGCTTTTCCAGAGGCGAGCTTCTAAAGGTATTGATGCTGAGATCGCTGCCGCTGAGGAAGCTTTGGCTCATGCTCACAAGACTTTGCAGGATCTGAAGGTTAAAAGGCAGAAGGTTCTTTCCTCTTCGGCTGTCCTTGCTCTTCCCTCGGATGGCTCCTTGTTTGCCGGCCTCCTTTCTTAGTTTTTTTTTTTATGTATGGACAATTTGGAGTTGTATAAGTTTTTTTTTTATTTCTTTGATTGAACAATGCTTCTGGTTCTTTTTTTTTTAGATCTGCTTTGAGACTGCTTCCAGGTATTGGTGTTTTATGATGGCTTCTAAGTGTTGCTCCTGATCCCTTTTAATGGCATGTGGATCTTCTTTCCTTGTCTCTATCCTCTTTCTTTTTTTTTTGCTGAGTCCTGATCTGTGATTCTCGCAAGCTTTGTTGTAGGTTCCAGTCAGGTACCCATTCTTTTTTTTTTTTGCGCAAGTACTGAACTGGGTACATTGGGTAATATATATATATTTTTTTTGTCCCAGCTCATGAATCTTGACAGGTTTCTTTTTTTTTTATCAAGTACTGGGCTAGGTATCCTCAGTAAACGCCTGGGATCCTAGACCATGTATTTGAGACTTAGCTGCTTTCTTGCTATCTGTGGGGTGATCCTGGGTTATGCATCAAAAGATTTTCCCCGGTATCCTCCCTTTTCTTCTTGGTTACGCAAGTACTGAACTGGGTACATTGGGCGTTACATTTTATTTGTCACAGTTCATGAATCTTGACAGGTTTCTTTTTTTTTTTTATCAAGTACTGGGCTAGGTATCCTCAGTATACGCCTGGGATCCTAGACCATGTATTTAAACTTAACTGTTTTATCTGTGGGGTGGTCCTGGGTTATGCAAGAAGATTTCTTCAGGCATCCTCCCCTAATTCCGTCCGTATTAGGACTTTGTGATACTTAGGATTTAATAACTGAGAAAAAGAAGAAATTTCATTGATTTTAAAACATAAATGTCATTCAAGGGATACAGCAAATTTAACAAAGATAATAAGGATCATGTAATGTTCTTCTATCTCGAGTTTTGAGCAAAATTACTTAAGCAATAATATATATATATAAAAAAGAAACACTTAGCAGGTTGGAGAGCTTGGCAAAAAGGGGTTCCAGTGTACTGAGAACTCTCTTTTCTCATGCGTAGTATTGTTTCAGCCACTTCCCATTTATGGGCTCTGTCAGGATTGTCCCATCTTCCTTTGTAAGGTAGTAGTACCCACTGTCATGGGCCTCTCTGATGATGTAGGGGCCTTCCCACTTCGGGGCAAATTTGGAGGGTCCCGGTAGGTTTCTTCTTACATGTTCTGCTGTCCTTAGTACCAACTGCCCTTTAGTGAAAGCCCTCGGGCGTACTGCTTGTGCATATGCTTTTGTCATCCTTTGTTGGTACCTCTGGCTTCTTCTCCTGGCTAGCTCTCTTGCTTCCTCTACTCCTTCTAGGTCTGCTAATCTCCTCTCATTGTTTGTGTCTTCGGTGTCCTCCTGACTTTCTTCGAGTACTACTCTTGGTGTGGGAACGATTAATTCTACTGGGCTGATGGCTTCTGTCCCATAGACTAGGGAAAATGGTGAGAATCCCGTGGCTGTTTTCACAGAGCTCCTGCATGCCCAAAGTACATCTGCCAGATGGTCGCTCCATTTTCCCCCATACTCCTGCTTCATTTTCTTAAGGATCTTTAATATCACCCTATTAGTGGCCTCTGCCTGGCCATTCCCTTGCGGGTAGTAGGGTGTAGACCTTCCATGCTTGATGTAGTAAGCCTCAGTTAACCCCTTCATATCTTTATTTATGAATGGGGTTCCGTTATCACTGATCAACCTCCTGGGGATCCCAAACCTTGTAATGATATGGCCTCGAATGAAATTTGCTACAGCTGCTCCAGTGGCCTTTTTCAAGGGGATGGCCTCCACCCACTTTGTAAAGTATTCAGTGGCTGCTAAGATCCATATGTAACCACCGGATGGAGGATTTATAGGCCCTATGAGATCAAGCCCCCAAGTGTGGAAAGGCCATGGGGTTGTCATGTCCTGTAACGTGTTTGGGTGAGTGTGGATGGCATCTCCGAGGACTTGACATGCGTGGCAGGTCTTGACCATCTCCTCGGAGTCTTTTTTCATTGTTGGCCAGTAGTACCCCAACAGTAATAGCTGTTTATAGAGCCTCCTCTTTCCTGGGTGGCTTCCACAATCACCAGAATGGACCTCCCTGACTACTTCCCTGGCTTCCTTTGGTCCCAGGCATCTTAGGGGATCTCCGCTGTATCCCCTTTTGAATAGGACCCCGTTTTGTAAGAAATATCTGATCGTGAGCTTCTTGAGCTGGTGGGCCAGTGTCCTGTCAGTTGGTAGGATCCCTTGCGCCAAGTATTCCATGAAGGGAGTCCTCCAATCTTCTGTAACAAATACAGCATAGCTTTCTTCCTTGTCCACCGAGGATTGGCATTCTTGACATTTTTCCTGTATGGTTGATGCTTCTTTGTTCATATTTGGCCAGTAGTACCCCATGCGCTGCATCCTCCTATATAGACTGATCTTTTCTAAGGTCCCACAAACTTGGGCATGTAGCTCTTCCAATCTTAGCTTCCCCTCTTTCTCATTGATACATCTAGATAGGATTCCTCCGGGCAGTCTTCTGTATAGTTCTCCTTCTATCAGAGCGTAGTCCCTCAGCTCCTTGACACTTCCTCCGGATCCTGTTTCTTTCATTTTTTCTTTTACCTCGCTCCTCCAGTCCCACTGCTTGGACTCTCCGGGGGATATCTGTTGGAGGATTTTTAAGATGGAATGCTCCTGCCTTCCTATTCTGACCAGGGTGTCTTTTCCTTTGAATGGTACTTGGGATCCCAGGGTGGCAAGCGCATCTGCAAACCTGTTTTCACTCCTCTGAGTGTATTCTATGCTAAAGGTCAGGAATTCCTGCTCCAGCCTCTGTGCCCATGTCCTGTAAGCTGCCAAACTCTGTTCTCTTAGTGCAAAGTCACCTTTCACCTGTGAGACTACAAGATTGGAATCTCCCAGTACTCTCATGTGTTTCACCCCAATACTGAGTGCTATAGTTAGTCCGGTTAAGTACGCCTCATACTCAGCTGCATTATTGGAGCAGGAAAAACCAAGCTTGAAAGATAGAGGTATGGTGTCCCCATTTTCACAGCTCAGTACGACTCCCACCCCATTTGAGGTTGTTGTAGCTGATCCATCGAATCTCATTGTCCATTTCTTTCCTGGGATTTCCGCTACTGCCACCTCACCTGGGATTTCTTCACTTAGCGAGCTCTCCTCCTTCCCTGGGAACTGTGCCAGGAGGTCAGCTATGGCTTGACTCTTGACAGCCTTGGGGGTCCTCAGGCCTATGTCATATTGAGAAAGCAGGACCAGCCACTGTGCGATTCTTCCTGTTAGGAGGGGCTGATGCAGGAGTGCTTTTATGGGGTGTGACTTAGTCACCAAAAGGATTTAGTGAGCTGAGAAGTATCTCTTCAGCCTCTGTGATGCGTAGATGACTACTAGGCAAGCCTTTTCTATCCTGGGATACCGAGTCTCGGCATCCTTGAGTGTTCTGCTTACATAGTAAACAGGTTGCTCGTTCCCATCATCATCCTCTTGGGCCAGCAGGGCTCTTATTGCTTGGGCATTTGATGCCAAGTACAATAGCAGGGGTCGTCCACGTACTGGTGCCTGGAGAGTGGGCAGATGATTCATGATCTGTTGGACCCTTTGAAAGGCTTCCTGTTGTTCTGCTCCCCAGGTGAACTCAGTTCCATTTTTTAATAGCTTAGACAATCCTCCTGTGGCCGAAGCCAATCCTGGCACGAACCTCCTGATGTATGAGACCCTTCCCAGGAAACTCTTGAGCTCCTTCACTGTTGTTGGTCTTTTCATTGTGGCAATGGCTGCGGCTTTGGCTGGATCTACACTTATTCCTTTGTGATGTACCAGGAACCCAAGGAACTTTCCTGCAGATACTCCGAAGGCACATTTCATGGGGTTCATGCGTAGCTTGTATTCTCTGCATCTTTTGAAAACTCGTTCAAGTACCTGAAGGTGTCCTGTCCTAGTTTTTGACTTGACCACAATATCATCCACATAGTCTTCCATTTCCTCGTGCATCATATCATGGAAAATGGCTGTCATGGTTCGCTGGTATGTGGCTCCTGCATTTTTGAGGCCAAAAGGCATCACAGTATAATAAAAATTTCCGATTGGTGTCCTGAATGCTGTCTTCTCGGCATCCTTGGCAGCCATACGAATCTGGTTGTACCCACTATACCCGTCCATGAATGAGAACATAGAACTTCCCGCAGCTGAATCCACAAGGAGGTCAATATTAGGGAGAGGGAACTCGTCTTTAGGACATGCTTTATTCAGGTTGCGGAAGTCTACACAGCAACGAATCTGGCCATTCTTTTTCTTCACAGGTACTATGTTAGAAAGCCATCTGGGGTGCTGAATGGGCTTAATAAAACCAGCTGCTAGCAGCTTCTTGACCACTTGAGTTATCTGGGCTTCTATGTCAGTGTGAAAGACCCTGGCTGGTTGGATTACTGGTCTAACTCCTGGGTCCACATTGAGGGCATGGACTACTAGCCCAGGATCCAGACCAGGCATCTCATCATAGGTCCATGCAAACACATCTGTGTATTCTTTAAGCAAAGTCACCAGTGGCCCCTTTTCTTGTGTTGCTAATTGGCTACTGATGAAAACAGGCTTCTGGGATCCCAGTTCAGCCCCCAAGTTTACTTCCTGCAATTCTTCCTCAGGCTGGATTTGTGTCTCTTTAACTGGTTCCTCTGGGACTTCCTCTTGGGTGATCATACATTCTGGTGGTCCGGGACCTTCCTGCACGATGCACTCAGGCCCCGCGCACCTTCACAAGCGGTATATTAATCTTCCCCCAGGTTCCCGTACTACTACACACTCTCGGGATCCTGAGGTGCTGGGCTCCTTCTTTTGCCTTTTTCTCTTCAGGAGGTCCCTCAAGTCATGGGTACCTCCTCCTTCTTCCTTTTCTAAGACGGGTGTTCCTGGGGTCCCTGGCATGGGACTCTCATCATCAGGTTCTAGCTCATCATAAAACATTGTTTCTACAAAGTTTACTTCCCCTTGGCTGAAAGGGTTGTGGTTGGCAGGGATCCTTACAGGCCTCCCATTCAATCTCCCTTTAACACACTGATGGTACGTGGATGGTATAAGGCGGTGCTTATGGAGCCATGGCCGTCCTAGCAGTACATGGTAGGACACCTCTGAGTTGATTACATGAAATCTGGTCAAGGCTACTATTGGCCCCACCCTTAGGGCTAGCTGTATATATCCTTCGGTTGATTCTGCTGATCCTCCATATCCGGTTATCTCCATGGGAGCCCCCAGGATCCTCCTTCCAGCTAAGCCCACGGCTTCCAAGGTACTCAGGGCTATGAGGTTGAGTGATGCCCCTGTGTCTACTAGTGCTCTCCTGATTTGGACACCATTTATGGTGGCCATTAGGTAGAGAGGTCTGCGATGGTCTGGATGCTCAACCTCCATGTCTTCATCAGTGAAAGTTATGGCATTGGTTGTCTCCAGGAAAGCTCGACTGGCATGTGATTCTGCTGTGAAGCATTCCATTCCTGAATCTGCTGCTATGGTCATGAGAGATTCCGTGGCCACCCTCCTCGCTTCTGGTCCAAATCCCAGCTGATTGAATAGTGATCTGAATTTGGGATTCTTCTGGAGGGTCCTGACTGTGTTTGGGTGGAAGGATCCTTCTGGCTCTTCTGGTTCTGCCGGGTTCCCATGGATTACCACAGCTACCACCCCCTTTCCTTTGTGGTTGGGCAGGGGGTTCCTTTGTACTTCTGGTTCCTTCTGGGTGAGCTCCAAGGTTCCTTCTCTCAGCTTCCTGTGAAAAAGCCTGCGGAGGGTCCAGCAATCCTTGGTGGAATGCTTAACATAGTTATGTATCCTGCAAAACAAAGGATTTTTTCTTTCTTCCTCGGTTGGTGGCCTGGACACAGTGAATGGCCTAACCACTCCATCCCCAATCCATTTGTCCAGGACATGGTTTAATTCTTCTTCAGTACATGGGATCACCGGTGGTTCCTCGAATGTTTTTCCATTAGGCCTCTTCCTTTTTTCTCCTACCGATGCTGTCATGGCTTGGGACGCTGGCACCCTCTTTGCCCTCATAGTTTGTGCTGTCCTTCTTGTTCTTTGTAGCAGGTCAGCGAACTGTGTAATACATAAATTTTCGAGGTTGAGTCTGTAATCGAAAAGCATGTTAGAGATGCAAGTCTCAACGAGCTCTTTTTCTTCATGGTCCCCATAACAGTCTAGGGACACATCTTCAAATCTTTTGATGAACTGGACCGGATCCTCTCCAGGCCTCTGCCTCACCATCTGAAGGCTTTGGAAAGTGACCTTGTCCTCACCAGGATAATATTTTGCACAGAATCTTTCCATCATTTCGTCCCAGGTCTTAATGGACCCAGGTCTTAGTGTGGTGTACCAAGTGTATGCTCTGTCCACTAGGGACTTAGCAAACTCTCTTAGGCACAGCTCCCGGTCTCCTGCGTAGGGACCCATAGTGTGGACAAACCTACTCACGTGCTCTACTGCACTTCCATTCCTTCCATCAAAAGGATGGAACTTTGGTGGCTCATATCCCTTGGGGTACGGCTTACCAAGGAGTTCTGGTGGGAATGGGGGATCCCGAGAAAATTGCTTGGGGGTCCCAGAAAGTTTTTCCCTTTCTTGCTCCAGGAGGGCACTGACGTCTGCCAGTGTTAGGTATTGGGGGTTAGTTCCTCCTCCCACTGCTGACCCTCCCTCTGGCTGGGTTCCGTCTTGGTTGCCCACATGGGGGGCATTGTCTCTGACTTCCTGTGTCTTGCCTTCTTTAAGAAGGCGAACTTCTTGTTGCAAATCTTTCAACATTGCAGTCATCTGAGCTACAGGGTCTAGCTCCTGTCTTGCATTCCTCTGTTCTGATACTGCTTCGTGCTCTGCTAGGGGCACCTCGCCTCTTTGTCTGGAGGCCACTTCATTTTCTCCCACGGGCTCAGAGGCCGTGGGTGGCATATTAGCACCCTTACTGTTCCTTTGTCTTGGAGGCATGTTCTGCGAAGGGATTGCTTCTTCCCCTTTCTTTACCCAGTCCCCAGCGGAGTCGCCAAAATGTGAGAGTGCTTTTTTTTTTAGCACTATGGCCCAAGGATCCTGGGCCGTGTGAGATATTTTTGGTGGACTGGGATCAGTTCTCCGCAGCTAAAGGGGCTGTTTTAAGAACCGATTGGTGCACAGAACAAACTTCCTACAATAGAAAATAGCTAACAAAAAGCATATTCGTATTGAATGACAAATTAACAGTAAGGAAATGTACAGTAAATGAAATATAATGTAACGAACACGTTGGAGATCCCTTGATTAGTGGGGTGTATTTCATTAGTTTCCTTTAATTGTGGTTACAATGGCTCACTAGGACATGATGCAAGGTTCAACTGGGTTCAAAAGTCACAGACTTTGATAGCTATTCAAGCTTCAAAGACTTGCAAAGTTTGAACTTGTTGAATCCGAGCGTGTACCTTAGTGGCTATCTCTGGGATACCGGGAGCAAATTCCCCTGTTTTCCCTTCAGTTTACAGAGTCCCTTTGTTTACAATTTTATGAGACCTCAGGAAAAACACTTGTAAATGCTTTAAAATGCTCTAAACGTCAAAGTCCATCTTCCGTAGCATGGATCCCTCCCTCCTTTTATAGCACAGTTTCGGGCTCCCGGGGTACTGATGATTTCTCCCTTTTGCCCCTTGAAGTCTGTCCCGTGCCTGATTGTTTCAGGATCACGTCTTTTCCTTTTCTTCATAGTTTCTCTCTTTTTTGTTGCGACCAGATGAAAGTCTCCCAGCTAGTTTCCTATTTCCAGATTTCCCCGTTGGCTGTCCTGAGGCTTTTTGGCTTTTTGCTCCAGCTTTTCCAGTGGTCCTCTCCTTGTCTTTTTTCTCCAAGTGGTTGGAACCAAGTTTCTGCATTTTGCCTTGTACTTCCACTGCGTGTCTGGGTCATAAGGCTCGCGTGCCTTTTGTCCCCTTTCTCTCTTCAAATCTGTTTTAATTTCTCTTCGCGCGTCCAGGGATCCTCTCCCCCTGGGGAGCTTCTGGACGTCCTGACCCAATTCTGCCCTCTGGGCTTTTTCCTTTGGCTTGCTGACTTTACCTGTTTTCTTGGGCCTTTTTCGTGGACCTCCAGATCAGGTCCTTCTGGGCTTCTTCCTTTTTTTTTATCTTTTCTTCTCTTTTTTCCTTTATTATGAGAGCCCACCCTTTATCATTTCTCTCCTCTTTTTTGTGTGAAATGGGCCCAATGTCTTTTCCATCTCTTTGGGCTTATTTATGGATATTTAATTATTTTGAACCTCAACAGACCACTAACGCTCCAACAACTACAATGATGCTCCAACATCAACACTCATCGGTGGTCAAGATTCTGTAGGTCATATGTTTAGGTTTTGTTTAGATTTGGCGTTTGTAAGTTTTGTTTTGCATGGGTTGGTTGGGAAAAATTCTAGTGTTGTGGGCTAGATGCTTGAAGTTACTTCTATGAAATTTGGTGGGTGGGTTCTAGTGATTACTGATGAGGGTATTTGCTACATATATATATATATATGTGTGTGTGTGTGTGTGTGTGTGTGTGTGTGTGTGTGTGGTGGTGGTGTAGTTTTAGAGCAGAGGTGGTTCCACCATGAGGTGATTTGGGGTTCTGAGATGGTGGCAGAGTCCAAATGTTGTGCTATGAGGTGATTTGTGGTTTTGTCATGGTGTCTTAGGAGTCCAAATGTTGTGCTTTGAGGTGATTTGTGGCTTTGTCATGGTGTCTTAGGGTTCCAAATATTGTGTGGTTTGATTTTACGCTTCGAGTTTCTGGTTGATTTTCATTGATGGAGACCTATGGAGCTTGATTTATATATTTTTATTTAAATTAGATTTTATTATTTAATCAAATGAAATATTAATAGTTTTTTTAGCATTTAAAAAATATTTTTAATAGTTAATAAAAATTATGGACAAAAAAACCTAACAGCTGTAATAAGTGGAAATTTATTAGACAAAATGACAAAAATAAAACTTACAATACATAACCAAAATGAAAATTGGGGATATGGAGATTCTGTGTAGTAAAAAATTCATGAGACACAAAGGGGACAATTGACCAAACTTTTTCTACAATTTTTTTTGAGAAGGACAAGATCAGGAC